>JAAAKL020012803.1:0-12821 GCA_010016065.2 Carybdea cf. marsupialis auct. non (Linnaeus, 1758)
TGTCATTATAAAGCCACGCTGTTTGTTGATTACATCACAGTATCATAAACGACCCATGTGATGTTATCAGATGCAAGTTATGATAGTATCATTTGATTCAAGGCTGCCGACATCTATCACTACTCTTGGTCAGCTACAAGTATGCTCAACAATGATAAAGTTTGCCTTGAGTCTTTATAAACCAACAGAGGTTCGGAAAGCATTTAAACTCTTTGAGAACGCTGTGTTTTCTCATGTCTGTACGTATTTCCATTTTCACCCTTCAACGGACATTCTTAGCTTAGCGTAATCTGTATTTTCGTTGTTGTTCATACGTGCTGGTGTCTGTGCATCTGTCCGCGTTCTTCACCTGCAGGTACCCCGTAGCCGATTGTTGGCCCCAACTGAGGGAAGTTGTTGAGCAAGTTTGGCTTTTTCATCATTCTGGTGACTGCCAGTATTGTAGCGCCTCGCAACAAGACTAGAACATTAGGTTTTGCCGGAAGCTCGTCATTTAGAGGCACGAGAAAAAAAATTTAAAAGTGATTTTTATATTGACTGCGATCGCAGGGGTACGTTTTAACTTGAGTAGACTCTAACCTTCATGTAGAAATAGCATTCCGTAGAAATTTGGCGGACGTTGAGCGCTTCCATGGAAGGGAAAGGGAAAAGTTGAAATGTACCTTCTTTAGAACAGGAAACACACACGTTTGATTGTAATTTTCGCATGTCGTCAAAGTAATAATTTTTATTCCAAATGAGGAACTGTAAATGTGTTTCTGGTCATGAGGATTGAACATTTTATTGCGTCTATTTCCCAATATTACTCTATTGATAATATACCACAGGTAAGAGGACATAGCTTTTTTAGTAAACAATTCAGTTGTACGGATGCGGTGAGAGAGATAAAGAGGCTTCATGTTGCTATTCCGCGCGTCTTCCCTGATAATGTCACTTCCTCTCCCATCCCCAACCCACCCCGACTATCACGATATCGAATAGTTTGGCATTCAAAGTAAATGGTCGTTTGCTTCGAGGACTTTTGTTGTATCACCTCATCTCCGTGGACTATACCCGTCTGTTCTTTAGCTCCTAGATTTAAAGGCCGTCAGCCAAGTGATATAAAACACATTGGACAAGATCATGAACCAGACATTTCTTATCTATTTTACATTTCTTATGTGAATGTACAGCAAAAGTGTTGAAGTTCGTTCCTTAGACTCTCCCTCAAAGAATTTACTTGTCACAATTTCGGCCTAGTTACTAAGACTGCATCGTGGTTTTAAGCCCAGTTAAAGACCAGCACATTGCAAACGATTCCGTATAGAATGGATGTATAGTGAATGTGTGATAATAAACACCAATATTGACATTACTTTGCCTAAGAAGCAGCTGGGTTTGTGTTACCTTTTTAGTTTCTTCCGAGGCAAATAGAATATATAAAGTTAACGTTATGTGTGAATTGGTGGGGGCTGCCTCTTTGCAACATGCAACCTGAAGTTTAAGTTTTAGTTAACTGGACACCGTATACTTAAACGTAGCGGCAGACACAGACCTTCGTTGAAAGTTGCCCGGAGTTCAGCTCCCCTGTCACTATTCCAATATCTCCTTTGAGACTCATTTGTTATTTTTTCATTGTTGTTATTTATATTTTGTTATTATGTTAAACATAGTGATGTTTCAAACACTAGATGAAATATTTTGGTTGGATGATCTTAGTGTCGCAGCTTCAATTTTCTGTTTGCTTTGATTCCCCAAATGAGTTTGGTATTTCTGTACTTATTTTCATAGCTATGTCCCCAGAGTGCGTTAACATTAGCTGTTTACCCGAGCGTATTTAAAAATGGAAATATTGTCATGGTATCTTTTGTTTGTTTGTAGAATTTTGTATACCATTATTTGCTGTGGATATATTTAGATACCTTCCTTACAAAGGACGAACAAAATTAGAATTACGATATTCCAGGTGTTGCGTTTTGCAACAATTCTGTATTGAATTCTTTCAACATCACGAACCACTCATTTTATGGACGTGACCGCCTTCCCTGTGGATAAGCAAGTTGCTGTTAACAGAAATACTCTTGCAGTACGGAGATTTGCCAAGTCAATACAGATTATAAAAATAAAGATTAAACAGATAGATCTTTGACTGCGGACATCTTCGAACTGTCATTAGTATTATTATCATTGGATCTCAATCGAGTTTTTATAATTTGGAATATATAGAAGGAGCATTACCAGCTGGAACCATTAGGTGGTTCCAATTTACCAGAGTGGTGGCAGTTATGTGTGTAATAATTCACTTTATTTTGGGTTGTTCCTCCAGGGATCACTGCACGTTAGAATATAATGGAGAGGCTGTGGTGTTGCACCCTACAAACGAACTTGTCGCTGTCGATGGACTACCCATTGTTGAGGCTACAAAACTACATCAAGGTGATTACACTGATTTCCTTTTCGGTACCTAATTCTTTATCTTTCGCATAGCCGATTTTTTTACCAACCTTGAGAAATAGCTATTTACGAACAGCTTGTGTTGTAAAGCAATAACACAAAATAGAGGTTACCGGTTACAGGCCATGCACAATTTATTTAAGGCCCAATAAATTTTGTCCTGCAACCACATATGTATGTTTCTGAAAGACTTTGTGGGCTGTATTCTTTATTTTTGGAGCGAGTCAGAAAAACAGTAACGAAGATCAGGAAAATTGTGTGTTTGGTGTAGGTTGAGAATGTTCGTTAAAATAGTTAATATAGATTATATAAGTTATTATGAGATTTGTTAAGGTTGCACGCATGTTGTTTTACGACATGTAAACTGTCAGACTTATTCGAGAGTTTCTGATATAATCTTGTAGTTGGTAGCTTTGGATATTGTGTTTATTTCAAGTGACCTCAAGTTTGCTCCACTAAATCAGTGTAGACGATCAGTTCCAAGGTTTCATTTATTTTATTACTGTTATTTGTGAGGGAAGGATTCCATGTAAAATATGCAAGTGGGGAGGTTGTAACGCGCGAAACCCACCATAGGGTACACGTAAATTGAATTCGGAGAAGAATTCTTTTGGTTGGCGGTTGATACTATTACTGTTCATTTCGTTGCTTTTAAAAATGAATAGAGCCGCCGTGGTCTAGTGGTTAAGGAGTCGGACTCACATGCCAGAGGTCGTGGGTTCGAACCCCGCCTAACCCGATATAAAGACTATCGGTTGGGGAAGGCAACGGGATACCACCCCTGTGACGTCAGTCGTTTCTGTCATATGAACGTTTGTGTATTAAAACGTTAATTTCCCACAGCCTACGAGAATTTGCCAGAAAAGAGTCAGTTTTGGTGTTCTCGCGTGTTCCTTCTGTCAGTCTTGTAAGAGTTACTGTATCGGTTATTCCGTCTACGGTGTATAAATGTAGATCCGTTGTTTTTAGTCCGGTTTCATTGCAATGCCTGTTACGTTATTACAACGTTCAATTTTACGGCTCATCCATTACAAAGCCAAAAGGTACTATAAGAAATAGCAAATAAAAAAATCTATATATTATCCTGGTGGAATTGTATGGTTTAACGGATTGCTTCCTAATGTAAATAAGGCATGGACTTAAATGGTATCAGTAGAGAAGCCTAAATATAAAGGTTCTCATTTCACTAGTTTGCTTGGTCACATTAGGTCGTACAGTTACAACCACTTCTTTGCAACTTCTTTTTGCATTCATTTCTTGCATCTAATAGTAAGGCTTAATTCAATTTTAGAAGTCTCTCTACAGTTATGACCTCATTGTGGGATATTTTGTACGCCTGAAGCTTATAATGGCGTCTGTTTAAGTTCTGAGCAGCGCTTGAATAGAAAGGTTACCATCCTAGACTGAAGTTAATCTTTATACCCTACTTTCTGTTAGCTGATGCCACCACGGCCCACTTGTGACTTTAAGATGACCCCGGCTCCCACACTAGTACATCACGGCTGAGGGTCCTTATTCTGAGCCACGCGATTGGCATTTTACTTCAAATAGGAGACAAACAGTCCGATTGTGTGAAGGGGGCATGACTATGAGTTCCGCTCCAGATCCCATACAACAACAATAGAATATGTGGTTATCATATGAGTTCAATGTTGTGTGATGGAGACCACCTACTGTCAAAAAGTTTGTTTGTTGCGCGTGAGAATATATTTTTTGTAGCAAAATAGTTAGGTGTTCTTTTTAAGTTGATCAATTATTTTGCGGTTGGGTGAACTTACATTTCATGTTCATGACAGTCAAGGGATATGATTGTAGAGTTCGGAAGGTTGATAGGTAAAAGGTTTCTATGATCACCTTTCTTCCAGGACGTTGCCATTGCTGCTATGATGGGAGTGGAAGCCACGCGTTTTTAGCCGTATATTCTGCAAATTCGTTATTAATCCTCAAACTACAAATTTGCTCGCAAAAACTGAGCAGCAAAAGCAAGGAGTTCAAAATTGATTGAGGAGGGGAGGGAGGTAGGATCAGTGTAGAAAAATATTTGTCCGAAGATTGCGCTCAAACTCCCTGCTTTTGATATGTAGCATCGCTTTTTGACTTGAAACTGTTGTACTTAAACTTTCCCACTTTATTAAAACGTTAAACCTTATTTATTTTCAGTACTGAAACTTGGCAGTTACGAAGTTAATTTTTTATGTTCTCAGTTAACGAAAAAAAGTACTAGCTATATGTTTTACTTTTCCTACAGGATGCATGATTTGTATTGGGAAAAATAACTACTTTCGGTTTAATAATCCCAAGGAGGCTGCCAGGATGAAGGAGGCATATCCAAATCATAGATTTTCAATCGTCCCAGATGTGTTTTATCCTGGTAAGTTTGTTACTTGTGGGTATTCTCTTACTTTCTTCTCTAGCATCACTAACTTACTTTTGTTAGGTATGTTTATCGTTTCATAGTTTCAACGGATGTTTTCTTTATTTGATCTTCTCAACTTCATTGCCGGTTTTTGTATTATAGTTTAGCTGTTTGTATGTACGTACGTATATATGTGTGTGTGTGTGTACGCGACCTGCAGACAAAACTATTTCGCCCTCAGTGCAGAACAGAACGTTGAGACAGGTATATGTATTAATGTATGCTTTTATATATTAGATCGCCGATATTGTCGACTTCCCTTAGTGACCCCCAATCTTTACTGTGGGCTATGATTCTGTTGAGACTATATAACGTATGCATATACGTATACCCGATATATATCAATAAGTGCTATTTATACCTTTGCTGGAGTGCTCGATGTAGCCAATTAGAGCCTTTTACTAGTATTAAGTGGTAAAATGGAAAATCTGCATTCTGCGTGACGTTATAAAATGAGAAATTTTTCATTTGTATGTTAGTAATATCATCTGTTTTGTAGTCAACCATCTATGTCTATGTTATAGAACTGTAAAGCCGGACGAGCTTCTTGCAGCGAAGCGTTGGGCCTCACGTGTTGTTGATCCTCATCGAATGTTTAACTGTACCAAAAGCCACAACGACGTAATACTGCCCACAGTAGGGTTACGATAAAAGAAGCGAATGATTTTGTACTCAAGCGGGGATTGTTTCAACAATACCCTATTGATGAGACACTCTGTCTTACTACAGCCACAAAATACTCGCCAATGATTAATGGGTCAAAGAAAACCCAGATTTGTTCAAAGTGGACGGTACTTGCCTGCCAGGGCAGATAGTTTATAATGATCTTGCCATTGCTGGTCCGCCTGTAACAATGCTCATGCCAAAGCGTCCTTCTTTTGATACAAACTGCTCAGTTCTATTACGGACTGTGGTTTATCAGTAATGTAATATAGCACTTAATACAGCAGTACATTGTAATGTTTCAAAGTGACTTGTGCTCACTACGATCAACCAACCTCGTCTCAAAATACTTCAAATTCCTTAGACTTGACCTAAGTTAATTTCTTTTCAGTGGTTAATTGTATAAACAAAATATAAAGTATAGAATAACTGCCAACATCCTCAGTTCAATTACAATGTCCGTCTGTTTTATTTAAGTCTGTGCTTTCGTTCACGATCGTTTTGTGTAAAAAGAGACACCTTATCATGTTGCACGAAATATTCCAACTAGAAAGAGTGGAATGAATTCCTGTTGACGTAGTATTCCTAGTCCGATTGCTTTTTGGCTTTTTATTGGATTTTATGAGGGAGCCTAGTATTCATGATGATTAAGGGTAAGTCGAGGTTTTTCTACTGAAGTGGGGTTAGTAATATTGTATTGCCCAAGTTGACATAGTAATGGAAACATTATTTTACGGGTATGGTTTCAGTGCAAAAGAAAAGTGAGGAAAGTATTTAGTTCCTTGTGCGGGAGTGATACTTAGATAGTTACAGTAGTTTACTCTCATACTGCGAAGTGGGTCTATACGTTCTCGCTTTTCGAAGATTTTTTACATCTTTTGGTTTGTGGTCTCGAAATTCGTTCTTCTGTTGTCGTATGCAACATTTTGCTGTTGATCTCGAAACGAGTACACGGTCGTATTTACCGTGTAAATGAAGTTCCAGGTTCTTCGTTACATTGTTGACTTGCTATGTTTATTTCTAAAAAGTTATTTGTGATGAAACGAGGGTAAGCAGTTTCAAAAGGTCTCCTGTCGTGATGGGACGCTGTTGAACGACTCGACAATTTTCAGATGCATTGTCCATGTTTCTCCTGGAATGAATACAAAATGTTCTTTATACTGGGATTGATTGTAAAGATGTCAACGAGTCTTAAATCGAAAGTTAATGTGACATTTCTGAAGGCTTTCAAATAAGCAAACTCTCTCTTGCGGTTATTGAAAGGGACTTTCCTGAATGTATGACCACATTAAATGTTTCGTTGTCGAGATTGTTGCACATTACGTCATGCGGATACTGGGGCTGGAAATGTCTCGGAAATGGAACTCAGGTTGCTGTAGGCCCAGGTTTGAGATAGAACTGCTACGATTATGGCTTAAGCCGAGGAAAGGCAATTAGTTTGTCAACCCTTGAATCGGTGCGTGATGACTGACGCTTTGCCCCACCCCCCTCCCCCAAGGACCAAATTGATAGATACTGCATCTCGTCTCTTTCGCAATATGAAGAAACGGGATGGGAATTCATATATGAAGAGGAGGAGGTAGATGTGTGGCTGGGTGCCACTCTGGCGGAATCCTAACAGGCCAAATGAAATAAATGCCAAAAGGGAAGTGAAAAAAATAATCTCGGAGTATCACATTGGAGATTCGTCGTGCCCTCCCCTCGCACACGGTAGAGTGCCCTCCCCTCACACACGGTAGAGTGCTCTCCCCTCACACACGGTAGAGAGTCCTCCCCTCGCACATGATAGAGTGCCCTCCCCTCGCACATGATAAGAGTGCCCTCCCCTCGCTCACGGTAGCGAGTCCTCCCCTCGCACATGATGGAGTGCCCTCCCCTGGTTTATGACAGAGTGTCCACTGTATTTGTAGCTCAACTTCTCTGTTTGTAGCTCATCTTCTCAAAAGGATAGTGAGTTTCTTTGTACTGAGTACATCATCTACCATAGATATGGAGTTGCAATTTTGTTTTTAGTATGCAACATTATCGAAGTATGGTTATAACATAGGCCATAAACTAGTTGACCTACCACTGGCAGGCTATTGTACAATCCAAGCCATTATCCAACCCAAATACAATAGGATTAACTGATGTGTAAACCAGTTCATCTCATATTGAAGCGGAAGACTAAGAGACTATAGATCCCGGTGAAGTCGGAACAGCCCCTTCGCAGAGTGAGCTTACCTGTTCCAGTTCAACGAGCTACGTTCTATTGCATTCCTAGAATTATCGTTACTTTTATGACGATTGGCCGTGGATACACATGTTTACGTATTTGGACAAAAGCGCTCGTATATTTTACAGGCTAATCTCAAGATGTTGCTTTTACATTTTAAAAATTGTATCTTGCTCTATTTAACGGACAACCGTCCTCACTTTGTGAAACCCGTCGCACAGCCGCATAACTACTTTTTTCCTGGACTGCGGGTAAAAAGATAGCACATTGACCACATGTTAAACAACAGAGCTTTCCGGCCTCGGTCAACATTGTTTTAAGAAAGCAGTCGCTAACCTGTGTGAAAAGAAAATTTGGGCATGACCGACAGTCGTAATAAGAAGAAGTAAAACAGTTTATTGGCATTTTTGTACACGAATATTTGCCAAAGAGAGCGGAATGTCAAGAGGGGCCCAAGAGTAAATGGACTTGCCCTTCGTCGTTGTGGTGAATGATTCTGTCTTGCAGCTTGAGTGTACTGACATATCAGTAGAAGCCATATTGTACTAGTACCTTCTGATGATTGACACAAGAGTCTTTTCAATTGCTTTCCAATATGGCAACCAGGAGAAAACTATAATTTCTGTTTAGCACCAGTTGCTATCACAGGGGACTCGTTGACAGTAGAGCTGGTGCAGATTGTTAATGAATTTATTGGCTTACGATCTCCATCTCCTGGAGGTTTACGTCATATTTTCTAAAATCCATTGACTTTTACAGCCTAAATGGGACACTACTGTAGCCGAAGCTCAGTTTTTTAGACTTGATATTGAACCACAGATCCTACGGTTAACGAAGTTTACGATTCTTGAGAAGTAGGAAACAAAGAAAATCACACCAAAATAACATCAAAATAACGATAGGAAAAATACCAGCGACAGCATGACTGTCTTTCTCGAATACCAACGTCTTTTGTGTTTTATAATAAAATATTAATGAATTTTACTTAAAAAGAAACGCGATATGTGTGACCGATATGGGAGCTTTCTCTTTTTTAAAGTTTTTTTTCAGTCTGTAGTTAAGAATTTATTTTGTGACTATTTATTTGGTGTTCCTGTTTGGGAGCTAGCAAAAAATTACACAGAAGTGATAATATACATCATAAGGTGGTAAAAAACATCCACTGACCTGAGTTCACTTCGTATTTTAAGAGGCGGTATTTACTCTTAAGGGTTTTTACAACTGTACCTTTTCGGTGAAAAATCCAAGTCCTTTACCATGCTCCAGGAACAATTCCCATGTACATGGGCACCGCACTAGCCCTAGGGAGTACACGGCGTTAAAAACCGCATCTATGCGGAGGGAACGTGTGACATCACGATTTCGAAAATGTTTGAATTATGGAAAAAATACTCAATTTTCATGTTGCCCTATTAGTGAGATCAAAATTGAGATTTGTGCCCTTACCCAACACCGAGATATCAGCTTTCAAAGTTTTAAATCTCTCTAACAAAACCATCTTATTTGATGCTGGTTCCTAACGTAAGAAACCAAGGAATTTCAACAGAGTTTTGATCAGAGATTTTTGAGATTCAAACGCCTCTAGTATAAATTCTATGCACACTATAGGTCTGTTATTTTGCGAAACAGCCTGTTCTAGGGTTGCCTTTCGATATCTGCAGTCAAACCTTACTATTTCCAAAACATTTGATTTGTGACGTCATCACTTTCCCTCGGCATTACGTGAACTGTAAGATATAAACGGAGTGGAATAGAGAACTTGCTTTAATTTATATATCCAAGATACCACATCACTTACTTAAGTACATTTATCAACAAACGGCCGGAATCTGATAGCCTTTTATTTATACTATTTGGTAGATCAACCCTATTGTGGTGTTGTCCTTTACCAAGTGAGCTATGGTGAGCCCCAAAATAGCGTACTTTATTTTCTCGGACTCAAATCCCAGTAGTGACATTTTAACTTTGCTCTAGCTCCGAACCTCAGCAGTGACAAATTTTCACTTTTCTGTGCTTCGAATGCTGGAGGTTGCACCAATATTTCAAGTTCAAATCGCAGTGGTGGAACGTTTTCATTTTTCAGTATTCTGTGGGTGACGTCCTTTCACTCCACCCTTGTTTGAATCCGGCAGATGATAATAGTTTCACCAATTCGAAGGCGGGTGACGACACATTTTACTTTTCTTTAGGTTGAATACATTAGGGGATACGTTTTTGCTTCTTTATTGCTGTAATTCCATTGATGACATGGTTTCACGTTTCGCTAGTTTGAATCCTGGTTGTGACGCTTTTTCGCTAGTTCTAATTTGGGTGGTGACAAATTTTCACTAGTACTAAATTGGGTGGTGACATGTTTTTGCTAGCTCTAAATTGAGTGGTGACAATTTTCGCTAATTCTAATTCGATTGGTGATATATTTCCGCTATTTCTAATTTTGGTAGTCACATATTTTCGCTAGTTCTAAATTTGGTGGTGATATATATTCTTAAGTTCTAATTCGATTGGTGATGTATTTCCGCTAGTTTCAATTTGGGCTGTGACATACCTTCGCTAGTTCTAATTTTGGGGGTGACATATATTCGCTAGTTCTAATTCGGGTACCGAATCTTCCTCTACCCTCCCTTTTTGTTATTGCCAGACACAGCCCATGAAATATGAATTCTCGCATTCACATAAGAGAATCGCTGTTAGCTGATTAATGCAGAAAATGTGATGTAGACTCTAGGTGGTTTTTCTTTGTTTTGGAGTATAACCTACTTTTAAGGTATCCCTGATTTCACAACCATTACGTCTGTCCTTTCGTCGCTCACTGTTAGTTGGCAGAATTATAGGGGCTCTGTTTTTCGCTGCTCTTGTCTTAGGATAAGCGAGCTTCATATGGTGGTGCAAGCACGTTCCAGTCTTTACACGCAGATGCAATCATGTACTGTCCACCTCTTCTCTGTTTAGACTTATCGACTGTAGTATATGTCTGCCCCGATTTTTATAGCCACCTGTCCGAAAGAACTGAGTATTGCTTGCGTCATGCTTCTTAGAACCTTACAGGACCCAATTCTCCTTAAAGAGTGTTTCTCTGTACTATCTTCTCTGTATGATGACTATCTTGCACGTTGTTCTGGTCTGTCATCGGTTTCGTAGCAGTCTTCAAAAAACTAGTTGTACAGAATTTAATTAAACTCACAGACATGAGCCATAAAACTGAAAAGCTGACGTCATCAAAGAAACAATTTTAGCAATTTTTGATAGCAGTTTCAACAGACGCCGTTCCTAGTATGCGTAGGCGTTAAAAACTCGCATCTAATCTCATTTTTTGGAGAGCAAAGTTGTGATAATGGTGATATCACAAAACAGAATTGCCAACACTAATTTTTGTTGTTTCTAAATAAAAGATCAATAGATTGGGACGTCGGAAGATACTGGCAACCCATTTGAGTTTGCTACGTCATAGAATCGGAGTTTGATGAAATATCACGTCGAAAGGATATTCGACTTGGTGAAATAAATTTTTATACTCAAAAGAAAAGACCTTAGAAGATCATTTTCAGTTTTTGTAAAGAGCACATTTTTTTCTTTTTCTTTTTCTTTTTCTTTTTCTTCTTCCTCTACTTCTTCCTCTGTCTCTCGTTATCCCTCTTCTTCTTGCCCACTTTATCGTTATCCGTGTCCTTCTTTTTGTTCCTTTCCTCTCCTTATCCTTCTTCCTCTTCATATAATTTCTTCTTCGTCGTTTCCTCTTCTTTCGCTTCTTCCTCTTCCGCTTCTTTCTCTTCTTCCGCTTCTTTCTCTTCTTCCGCTTCTTTCTCTTTTTGCTCTTCTTCCGCTTCTTCCTCTTCTGTGGTGATCAATTCCCTCTAATGGGCTCACGCTAATGTATCAGTTAGCTACCTTTAAGGAAGAAGTTTATACTTTTTTTAGGGTTTCTAATTGAAGGATAGAGTACGTATGGCATGTGTTTGATTGTACCGCTGCCTACACATACTAGAACTGTGGAAATTGTGTGTAAAGTTTTATGGATGATAGAAAGTAGAAGATGGGAGGCAAGATCGGAAGAAAAGTAAAGTATCGATTTAACACAAGACAGCTATCAATCCTTACAATACATCCTTTCTCAATATTTCCCTGAAAAGTATTAGCAGGTAGAGAGAAATTTCAATATAGAAACGAATGAATCGAATCCCAATGTGGTTATGAAGTAATTTTTAGTTGCTAAGGCTACCTCTAAAAGTGCCTAGTTTAATCGCCAGTATCTATATTTATTAAATTTTGTCAGCTGTTGGTGTTGTATTTATAGAAGACTAAGGGCAAGACCTAGTAGAAAATCAGTGCCATTAGCTGTTATACCTTAGTTTTCTTCGAGTATCGTTTCGTAGATCTAGATAGAGATAGTAATGAATAAATAAGTCTAAACAGAAAGTTTCATAGATATGTAGTGGATTTGGCGGTGGGAGCTCGACGTCCATGTATACTCGAAACCGCTGCAACAACACAAGGCAAGTGTCCCCTTTTTGGTTGTGGTCTTCCTTACTGTATTCTCGTATTGTCTTTGCCTACCCTCCTTAAATCAAATACTAAAAATCTTTAACCTCCCTCTCAGCAAGAAACCTCGTAGTTATTAGGAATAAAAACCTACCGAATTACTATTTTTCATGTTAATATGAACTTTCTTAAATTAAAAAGCACTTGATAATCGACCTTCAATGAAATCATGCAGACTTAACCACAGATGTGTATGGAATGATCTGTATCTTATATCAAAGACGCAGGTTGTGCTGGAATAGAAGCTATTTTATTTCGTTCTTGTTCTCAATATCAATGCCCTTAAGCAAACAATTTATATTAATAACACTTAATAGAAGCTTATTAAGTTTGTATACTTGGAAGAAAGTGAATATTGAATGAAGACCAAATTTAAGCTCAAGTTTGTTTCCTCAGTTTCCTATGTTTACTTACTAATTACTATGCACGTCAGTACGATTCGTAACCTTAGTGAACATGTTGAAATTATTAGGTGTCCCGTATTAAGTGTAAAGGATACCTTTATGACATCTTGGGTTTACTGTAGTCGAGAGGAAGGTGGAAACGGGGGAAGCAGAG
>JAAAKL020012804.1:0-12821 GCA_010016065.2 Carybdea cf. marsupialis auct. non (Linnaeus, 1758)
TGACAACACCGGAACATGATACACAAGTCACTAAAAGTAGCTCAAAATCACGTTGAGTCCCCACAAACCCCAAACCTCACCCCTGCCCCTTCCCCCAATCCCCCAAACAGACCATAATTGGAGAATTACGTGTGTGCTATACACAACCATTTTGATAGACAACCTTCACATGAAGAAAAACCAGACTGTGGTTTTTCAAGAAAAATAAGATTAACTTGAGAAACAAGCTATGATAAAATTCGTAAAAGCTCAAGAAAGGGAATACCATCAACAATCGCATAATAACAAGTTACGGGAGAAAAAAAGGAAGATAGCATTGAAATACGGATTAAACAACCTTATTATCAAAGAGTCAGCTTAACACCATCGATATGATTTTTCTGAAAGTAATAGCTCACCAGAATTACCAAAATTGACGTCGTCATTTAAAATTCATTTCCTTTCCTTTCCTTAAGATGTGATTCCAGGTAGATGTGCAATATCCGATATTAAACAGATGTTTTAATTACTTTATCAAGTATGTGTTATGACACTAGCATGTATAGAAAATTCGAATGCAAAAATGAGGAACACCTGCAGGTGAAATTATAAAACAAAATAAGGTAGAAATTGTTGAAACTGCAGCCAGGTTACTCTATCAAAAAGCAGCGTGTACTCTAACTTGAGATCATCTCTGTACGACATGAGATTTTAACAATGATTGGATCTACATATGGCTCATCAATCTGTCCCAAAACCAAATGAAAGCTATAATGATGAAGAATTTGAACTAATGAGTTCAAGAAGGCTTCATTCTGACTTGCAGTTGTACTCATTTGTACAGTTGTAAATTCAACCTTTGCAGTTGTAATTTCAGCGTATTCCACACTACACATTGTAAAACAACTATTACAACTCTGACGTGCAGTTGTACTCGTTTGTGCAGTTGTAAATTCAACCTGTGCAGTTTTAATTTCAGCATACTCCACTCTACACATTGTAAAACAAGTATTACTTAAACAGCGAGGATTTTAAGCATTTGTGCTATAGATTTGAAGCATTGTTGGTTGCCTTTGATGTACGTCGTACTATAGGAATCATACTTTAACAATATCATAAACTGGACCATGACGAACACTAACATTGAAATCATTGTCAATGCGAGTCTGCAGCAATCTGAAGTAATCTTAAACAGCGGCAATGGAACCCTGAGGTAGTAGTCAGTCACATAGACATGGTGCTCTTTATTTCACCGACCGGGATCTTAATAAAATTCAATGCTCATCAGTCTATAGATGACTATCCATTTTCCTCTGCATACTTTAGCTGCTCTGCAAGTTTCTCTGCTTCTCCTCAGATTCTTCAGGTCTGTGGTCACAAGAGACGTTACTGTAAACAAAGTAAGCAAGGTTACATTGTCTTGTCATTAAGTCCTCTTCTGGAATAGAGAAAACGAGGCCATGCGGTAAGCACAGATAAATTGGTCAGTCATATGTGATAGCCTTAACCTGGTTCATCTTCCATTCCATAAATGTAAAGACCCAGAGGATGCCATGGTGTCAGGACTGCATCGAATAGAGATGGCGTGAACTGTGTTCAGAGATTACCACACACAGTCTTGATGGTAAAACATGTCAGTTTAGTCTGGACCGTAGGGTAGTCCAATTTTCTCTTTCTCGTCCCGAAGATATGGAATAATAATAACACTTGACTAAACTTTTGTATAAGATGGCTGATTTCATAAATGCTATATTTTCCAGTGGCTGACTTTCGGGTAGATTAAAAAGTATGAGCTGCAAGCCTTCCTTCACTGTGAGAATAATGTTTTATTTACACATTCTGTTTTATTTACACATCCTGTTTTATTTACCAATGTTCACACTTGCTCTTTCTGACACTACGGAAAAGATATTAGAGAGGATTTTGTTGGATGTGGTTTGTCCAACAGTAGTTTGGCAATTTGACAACCTTGTTTCACAGCAGCACCAAGCAACAAGGCCTCCACTAGTTTCAGGCTCCTAAGTACGAAGAGATTTGATGTCTTGACCCCAATCCTAGTTATCCGCTTAGGTAAGCTTTATATCATATCTACCCGTGTTCTATCAAATGAACATGGCACTTGCGAGGTATTACAATGGCATTGAGTATCTCCTCAGACAGAGACACACCATTTCAGCATTTCTTAGTCAAATAAATCTCAGTTTACACTTGATACTGATAAAAGAGGAAAAGCACTAATACGAGAACATGAAGGTTACAAAATCCCTAAATATTTTACTTCACGATCTTCAATTTCAGGAAATGAGAATTAAAGACCATTGTGACAGTTTATCTTAAACGTAAATAAACACCATTTAATATTTTTGGCATGTAATTTATGAGAAAGTTTTAAACTTGTATTAAACGTAAATGATTGGATAATATCACTCATTGTCTTCAAATTGGATTCAATGTTTTGTTCAGTTTACCATTATGATTCCTAGAAACGATTTTTTCTGGCTATGTGTATTTGTATATTTTCTTAGATAATAGCTTGAGTTCAGAAAGTCACTAAGAAGCTGGAAAAGACTCGAAAGACACTCGAACAGTTTGAAGCTTACCATTTCAAGTTATCTCAAATCATTTCAAATCTGAAATAGGACCCTAATTAAATAACACTCAGGGTGAAAAATATTTACTTAGTACATTATTGGGTAATTCCCATACGTTTAAGCACGGAAGAGGAGCAAGACTCCTCTCAACTACAAGTAACGACTGTTTTAATATGTAAAGGATTTAAAGAAACACGGTTGATTTTTCTCAATATCTAAAATTACGAATTGGGTTCAAAGAAATTATAACACGAATGTTGAAAAGGATATGTCTCCAGCCCTGTTAAAGATTTTATTCACGAATTTTGATTGGCTCTCTTTATTTACAAAACAAATACAATGAGTACAAAAATGTTGGCAAAATAGAGATTCCATAAGAATATGACGTCACGCATAATTATTCTGTTATTATCATTATTTACGTACTTTTAAAGTTTGTTGATGGTACAGAATAATAAAACTGCACGAAATAGCGAATTCATTTTGTACTAAAAAGCTGTTTTCGTCAGACACTCTTTAGAGTACAATTCGTCAGAAAATAACCGAAAAGGGAATCTATGAAATTATTTACCCGACTTGTTTTACAAGGTAGCCAATCAGAATCTAGAACGACCAAATGAAAAGCAGATCTAGCTTTCCCAATTACGCGGAAGCGATCGTCCGTATACATTTTGGCACAATCTCCATTCACATCAAAGCAAGAAAACCGTTGCTTGGAAGACAAAAAGGATTTGTCCTTTCATGTCGGTTAACCATTCAGCTTCACGGACACTGATTGGTCAAAATAACACCAATTTGGCAGTCAGAATTCCTGATTGGCTACCTTGTAAAACACAGCTGGGTAAATAACTTCGTTGATACCCTTTTTGGTTATTTTCTGACGAATTGTACTCTGAGGAGTGTCAGACGAAATAACGCAAACGTTATACAAACTAGCTTAGAAAAATCTATCAAGGTATCTTCGTATGGTACTTTGATTTTGAATCGCTGTAATAACCCTTTTCAGGAAATGAAGCTCCTCTGCAAGATTTTTATCGTTCCGCAACAATTATTTTACACTTCTTATAACTTTTCCTAGTCTTGAAAACTCGAATGACCGGGATTGGGGGCAACTGCTTCAATTAGCACTCGGCCTTCAACAGCAGAAGACCCTCTCTTTACCTCGAAGAGCACCTGATCCATAATTGCATAGTCACTGCACTGGGATTACAATTTCGTAACTGCTGAAAGCAATTATGAGACGATTCAATTATTGTGAGACAGATTGTTCTCTTAAGCCTCTGCTCGAATTCAAAAAGCCTGACAGAACTGTTGGACGCATTCTGGAAACGTTTTTCAGCTCTCTTCATTTCTCACTGCTCAGAGGCATAACGATGTTGTCTCAAGAAGACTTACTGCTGATGCTGATTAAATTTACAGAAAACCTTTGCCAAAAAGCTGTGCACTATCTTGAGGAAGGAAGCCTCAAATCCATCTGACTTTACACTGGCATCCCAACTAGCACCTAAAATTCTGGACAGATAAATCACGTTTTTACTAAATTTCGGTGAAAATGGAGCGAATTACACTTGCCACATGAAAGTTGTGTCTGTTCCTGGTATTATTTGTTTTCTATACCTCTCCGCTTAGCTGACATGCAAGTCTCCAAAATGCTTGACAATATTTCGGAACGGGGGTTAGGGAAACTTTCATATTTGAAAGTCCAGAATTGTAGTCAAGGTGACACCAGACACTTGATCACCGTGGCTAACACGTGTAAAACACAGCGCTTCTTAAAAGAAACGGAGCAATACCGATATGAGAAATACTCGCGGCGAAAATGTATATAAATTCCTTCCATACCACTGCAGCAATTAAATAGGACCTGTCCTTAATCCTCGCACCTCAGACTTTTCATCAGCAATCCACGAATTTCTTTCCTTTGTTTACTTTGCTATGCGGAGGGAAAGTGTGACGTCACGATTTTGAAAATATTTGAATTACGGAAAAAATGCCCAATTTTCATGTTGCCCTATTAGAAAGAATGCCAATGGCCAAATGTGAGAATCACGCCCTTTTCCAATGCCGAGATATCAGCTTTCAAAATTTCAAATCTCTCTAACAAAACCTTCATATTTGAAGCTAGTTCCTAACGTAAGGAACCCTCAACTACGCTGTTTCCCAAAATACCAGACCTGTAGTGATTATAGTACTTAATCTAGAAGCATTTGAATTTCAAAAATCTCTGGTTAAAACTCTGTTAATATTCCTTGGTTCCTTAAGTTAGGAACCAGCATCAAATAGTAAGGTTTTGTTAGAGAGATTTAAAACTTTTAAAGCTGATATCTCGGTGTTGGGAAAGGGAAACACTCTCAATCTTGGCCGCTGGAGATCTTACTTAAAGGTAAACATGAAAATTGAGTATTTTTTCCATAATTCGAACATTTTCAAAATGGTGACGTCATACTTTCCCACCGCATACTGCGTCGGTGAGCATCATAGAGAAAGGACTGTACACATTAGAACCCAGTTCTTTGTCTATGGTGGACATCGACACCCAGCTTTACGCAATGCTCAGAGCAGCCTCTCTGCACAATGTTACTTGACCATGAAAGAATTACAATCCGCCCCATCGTGATTTGCAAAGTCAATTAAAAATTTGCAGAGTGTTCCTGAGAAGAGAGTATTTGAAGTGGAAAGTTTGAAAAGGTACTAACAAAGTACAAAATGACGTAGTTCGAATCTTTTTTCACACACTTCACTTTTTCTTGAGTGTCTTTTCAAACTGATAATTTCAAATCCTCTTTCCTCAAAGATTTCTTCACTGTAAATCTTAGAGTAGGAGAAAATTATTGAGATAAATTAACATGATGAATAAACTTTTAAAAATTTTACTCTTAACTAAACTTGTTCCCAGAGCGATATTTTTCGATAGAGATAATATAGATAAAATAATTGTTTCTGAAACATAGTTTCGGAAATTATTTTCTGTGGAGTGAGTCTTTACATGACAGCCCATAAAAGGAGTTGTATAACGATTCCAGAAAGTAACTTTGCAGGGAGCCCAAAGCCTTCTCTCTAGCAAATTTCCTTTTTATTTTTAAACTATTAGTATTAAACACCTCGATAACAAGGTGAGGCATATCAAAAAAGAAACAATGCGGTTCGTTCAGGTTGGAAAAGGCCTCATTTTATGTCGTTTGATAACGAGGCTTCATACGTAAGGTAGGGTTGATTACTTTACAGTCAGTTCCTCTGGTTCTTTAGAGACAGTCAGTGAGTCATATCACTGTATGAGTTTTGACTTTCGATATCTCAGGGGCGGGGGAAGGTAAAGCAGATTAGGGGGGGGGCAAGTAGGCTGGGATCAAATTTACTTTCTCACGTTTCACAGTATGCAGAAGCAAAACCTTTTGTGTGTCTCAATATGCATATTTTGCTGTGAATGTGAAACAATGTCTGTCACAATCAATTTCAATTTTGATAAAGTTAAAAGGTGGTCACGAAAAAAATGAGATTTGGCAAATCTTTGGGGGCATGGCCCTCGCTGCCCCCTGTTCCCCCGTCCCTGTATCTTGAGCACGAAATTTCACGTTGTTTTAATAAAGTACCAAGCTGGTCAACAGTAAATGAAGAGAAGTCGACTATGTCAGCCATAGTCGATATTTATCTAAACTTCAAGCTGTACCATTGAAACTTCAGGTGACGTATTTCTCCAAGGCTGCGGCCAGACCGTATTGATTTACCAGCAAGAAATCAAAATTTGATAATGAAGTCCAGAAAAGGATGCGCAAACAAAGTATATTCGAGCAGTGTAGAAAAATACTAAATATTTAATAATAGAAGCTTTAGATGATTTCGATACACCATCCATCCTGAAGGTGTAAATATCATAAAATGAACCATCTACTTACGGACCAAATGATCTTACAAATTAAGCTAATAATATAGTCAAATACAATGAAACTAAAATAAAAGAGGCTCAAAGGGGAAGCAGAAGAGAGACGAGATAAACTGAGCTAAGCGTGGCATTCAGAGACGGGTTAAGTTTCCAAAACAGGAAGCTTAGTTTGGTAAGAGCAGAATAGTCTGGACAGGAGGATCCAAAGAAAGGAAATCAGATTCAGAGAAAGAGTGAGCGTCGAAGAGAGTGAGAGCGAATGTTGAAGGGCGTTGGCGCCGGACGATTGTTCTTTGTAGCGACCAAGGTTTCCAGATGATCTCCAGGGTTTCCATGAAATTGGACAGACAGACAACTCTCCAATTTCCTAGCCGCTATATCTTCGAGTTCTTAATATCTTGTCAAATCCTAAAACAGCAAATCCTTTCCCCTCGATAACACTTCTAAGTTTAAATGCATCTTGCACAGATTGATTAATCGGATGGCAGTCCTTCCATGGTTAGGTGTCATGGGGCAGAGGCTGGTTTCCAACATTTGTTAAAGCTGTCTATCGATGGGTTGGCGACCAGAGAAATAGAGACCGCTTGCAAAGGAGATCACATTTTAGCTTAGTTGGTACCGTGCAGAACGGCAGCGCTTGAATGGGAACGCAAGGACAGCAGCATACAAACGGCGGAGCCTGAATGGGAACAAATGGACAGCAGCATACGAACAGGGGAGCCTGAATGGGGAAACATGGACAGCAGCATACGAACGGCGGTGCTTGAATGGGAACATTCGACAACAGTGCCTGAATGGCAACATATCGACAGAAGTGCCTGAAGGGGTACACATCAACCGCAGCGCTTGAGAGGGAATACATGAGCAGCTGCGCCTGAAAGGGAACACATGTACAGCAGTGCCCGAAGGGAACAGATGAACGACAGTGCCTGAAAGACAGCAAATGAACGGCAGTGCTTGTAAAGGAACACGTCAACAAAAGAGTATGAACACTACCACACTAATGGCAGAACAAGAAAATGGCACACGAAAGGGCAGCGTATTTTTATTTCTTTAATTCTCAGATATGCCTCCCCCTTTCTCATGATCCGGCACTACTAGCGACAGACAAAGAACAGTGCATCAAGTGAGATGTGTCAACAAAGGAGAATTCCAGCGGCAATGACAACAACGTTACAGAAAACACTGATAAAATGTCAGGCAAGAAAGATGAAAGTGCACTGATATATTACGGCGAGAACAATGCGATTACAGAACTGTATGCTGACACGGGAGGACCACACTTGGTGCAAACACTATAAGTTCTCGATGTGGTTTCCAGTACGGGCAGCGTTTGTTCAACCCCTAAAGCACTCCTTTATCCTTTCCAGTTATACCCTAGTCATAAAACGTCTAAGTGACATTCATCTAAACATATTTCTAAACCATTTCGCCAAAAGCTGACTTCTAACGTTTGTCCAAAGCATGAGTTCTCCTAAGATATCCCTAGCTAATGTTTTTCAACTGTCGGAGCAATCATTTTCCTGAAACTGTAATAGCGGCAATCTTCAGGTGGCATGATGTCCATGACTTTAGTCTTGATATACTCCTGTTTGAATCCAGCTTTCACCAACTCCGGCACCTGAGTTTCATCGAACATCTTTTGGATGTCATTATACCTTCCTTTCAGAAGTTCTCCCCACGAAGTAAGGTTGCAGAAGGTCAGCACTCCACAAGGCTTAAGAAGCCGATAGGCATGACCTTGTATAAACTGGAACTGATGCGTATGCCACGTTTCTTCCGACAGGGGATAGGTATCGTAAAGAATGCCATCGTAAGATGCATCTGGTAGCCTCGGTATCACCTCCTCCCAAAGACCTGCAGTTAACAAAATACACAGAATAATTCAACGAAAGTAGGTGCAGGCACCAGGGTGGGGGCACTGTTATGGGAGCTTTCTTTGTATTTTGGTGTTAAGTCCTTCCGTAATGATTGATGTGTTTGTTCCGTAACTACCCTTCTGTTGTAACTAATGTTTCCTTTGTTGATTGTTGCTTTCTTCGTAATCAATGTATAAACGTTTGCTGCAGTGTAGGTTGTGTAGATGACTGCATGTGGAGCTGAACGCCAGCAGTCACGCAGAAATGTAATGAAATCGTTATATGAACATGGACAGTCGAAATAGATACTTTTAGTGTCATCTTTGGCTTCTATCCTAAGACATAGCGCCTGTTTTACAGCACTCTACCAACTTTGAAATGCTTTGTGATCTTACTTATGGCTGTTCAATTTTTCAAGTGCAAATATGTGTACTAAACCTTTTTACTGCACACTCTATTTTTCTTGTAAATACGCCATGTAAAGTATACATAGATTAACGTCACGAATGTAAGATAAAGAATGCCATCATAAAATGCGTCTGGTGGCTTTGATATCACTCCCTCCCAAAGACCTGCAGTTGACAAAATACAAAGAGCAAGTCAAGCACATGTAATGTTTGTTAAAATAAGAGCCAAAAATGTTTGCCTTTCCAGTCTTATAAAGTCTCGAGAGATTAGTGCACATATAAGTAGCCAAAATACATGCAGTTGTAAGTAGACTCAAATATTTGGAACAACACTTTCTGCTTCAACAAACTGATACAAAAGCTATGAGAAACCGACGATTCCTGCATGTGTGTCTGTCACTGCAGTGCGATGCAGTGAGTCAGTTCCCTGTGGTGCTTACATTAAGTCACGTGACCACATGCGTGGCTGTAGTGAATGTATAAGTCTTGCCAGAAAGGGAAATTGTAGTAGTTATGATATTCCTTTAGCAGAAAGAGAAGCTACCCAACGGTATGTAAATCTTTCTATTGTAATTCGTCTTTTATTATTCGTTTTCGTTTCATGTATCTTATTTACTACTTATTATAATCTTACTGTTAATTTCACATTCATATAGAATGTTATCGCGAAGAAATGCCAAGAAAAAGATGACAAGGTGTCGTTCTTTGGATTGCCTATTAACATTGGTAATAGAAGAAAAACCAGCGTAGATCACGGGCAGCCACACACCCCGACTCGAATAATCGCTCCTCTTCAGCTGGAATAAACAAATGCGACGGGGCCTTAATAGAGGAAATTAGATGAGAATTAATAGCGTCTTAACTAGACCTGACCATTGCGAATCAACAGTCTAAAGCCAATATACTAAATACTCAGATTTATACCATATTTCCCTGTTCTTGAAGAAGCCTCGACCTTAGAATTTGCAGCTGCATCTACTATTTAGGCAACACAAGACTTTCTTGCTTACTTTGTGGGCTTGAAAATAGCTGCTGCCGCTTTCGATGCTTTTTGCTGATCCACTTCTTCAAGGGGAAACAATTCCTGCGTAGAATGGAAAGATAAAGCCTTGCACGCAACAGTTAGCTAAAATAATTACACGTACGATTAATCTTGGGTTGGACACGTGACTAAATCGTCCATAAATCGGCCGACAAAATCGTAGCGTGTAAATCAGGCTTCATAGTGTTTCCAACGGGCTGAAGAGACGGCCAAATAGCCTAAAACTAAAAGACGCATGCGTAGTTGAAATTAGTTACGTCACTGTATACATGTACTCTTCTGTGCTTCATTATTTTGCTAGTCCTTGTTGCTTAGATGAAAGTTATGGGGTTGCTACGTACTGTCGTCAGTTGGATGAGTTTGCCGAGGACCGTGGCGAATGGAGGTGACTACTACAGAATGCAGGCTCTGGTATACAGGAAGTACTGTACACTAGTTGGAGCCGTTTGCTCGCAACCGTAATTGCAGCACTAGTTTACTGATAGAATCCGTCTATTGACTAAAACAGTCAATATATAAATATATATCTACATCTAACCATCTATCTATCTGTATATATATATATATATATATATATGTATGTATATATATGTATGTATATATACATATACACAGATAAAAATAAATAGGGACTAGATTATATATCGGACCCTTTTCTCTTTTCACAGCAAAGACTTTAAAAACATCACTGACGATTATAGCAAAAGCTGCACAAACCGACACAAAAAAAAGATTTACTTGAAAGCTAAATTTCAAAAAATACAAAACTGATCCGCATTATATTATCACTATCCCCAACCCCAACTAATTTAACAGTATAATTGTACTATCCGTCAAGAGTCATCATATTAGACCCCACTTTTAAAGAGAACCCCTTATTAGAACCCCTACAGTTCAACAATGATAAGTAATGCAGCGGGCAAGGGGCTTACCGAAGGCGGTCATGACCTATGACCTGGGAACTGTTTCGCTGTAACTTGTAATTTTTGTCCATCTTAAAGGTAACTTACAGACATCGTTAGTCTTTACATTATTCAGAGCCAGGTACAATAATTATCGTAAATATTAGACATTTGAAGTTCGGACACTAAATTTCGAACATCAAAATTTCGGACATCAAAAATATCGGCCACTAAATTTCGGACGTCAAAATTTCGGAAATTTAACATAAGGACATTAAACTTCGAGCATCAAGAATTTTTAACATCAAAATTTCGGACATTACATTTTGCGTTAAAATTTAAGATAATTACTATGGTACTGCCTTACGGGCATACTTGGACTGAAGGCTGCGAGCCTCGACTTGAAATTGCAAGTTTGACCCCAGATCGAAAAAGAGGCGATATGTTTGTGAAAATTCGGACATTCCCCATTCTTACTAACCTTCAGCTTGCTATATATTCCATTGCATCGGTTCGTCAGTTCTGAAGGAGCCTCCAATAAACTGTGGGAGTATAAACCATATAGTAACAAACTTATACCTGTCTCCGTTGTTAAGAAAGTTCCTGGACAGCATTAGCAATACTACAGATTATCTTTATGGTCAGAATATTCCTTGTCAGCCTTGCAGTTCTATGCTTCAGGTGGTTTTCTTGAGTCAAGTAATCCAATGTTAAGAATTTGAGTCAATGGAGCGAAACAGAGCAAACTTCTGTAGCTGGGACCGGAACGTTGATCACGCAACTAAAAAGCGCTTTCCGGTTTATACGATAGGCTCAAATACACTTTAGTAGACTTCAGCATTTGGTAGGGTTTATTACCGCTATAGCGGGGGGAGTAGGGGGTTGGGGGAGCGGGTGGAGATAACGAATACTTCGGCTATTGATGGGCAATTATTCCATCCCTCCTTCTAAAGATTACACTCTTATTCAAATTCCGCTAATTTAATCTGGGACAAAGTCTCCCACCTCCTTGATAGGCCAATATCTGCACGACAATGGAAAAGAATGGTTTTTGGGCAATGAAACAGACCTATACTTAGATTTACACAAATGACCAAAAAGCACCGTCACGCCTCAAAGCACTATCTAAGTCCAAAAGCTGAGTTCCAAGGTTACTTTGAAAGGAAATTGAAAGGATGGCGATTTTTCGGCAGTCTTAAGGTTGATGGAACTAATCAAATTATCTATCTGTATCTAAGTAGCATCGTGGCAGAATTGCTAGATTGGGCAAGAAGTCGCTAATTGGGCGACTTTTAACTCTCGGTGGCGACCTAAACTTACCTATTGTCGATTTTCGACTTTTTGAGCTACTTTGCGAAATTGGTAGAATCATTTAAAAGATCGTTATACAGTAGCCATTGAGACTATCAAATTCTCAAAACACCACGAAAGCTTTTTCTATTTGACGGAGGATGCGATATATCTTATCAGAGTACCGTACATAGGTATACTTGGATTTCTGTGCTTCCAGTGGCGCCCATTGCACGAACTGAGCTAATAGTCCACAGAGATGTAAACAACAGCACATCATTAAAGGAAAGGGCGGTTTTTTAACCAAACAATGCCACTGACCTGATAGCAACCCTTAATAAGGCCTTATTGCATGCAGTTGCAGCTGCTGTCAATTTCTGAATCGATTTCTGAAAAAGTTGCTTTGGGCGACTTTTGGGCAACTCAAGTCTCGACTTGGGCGACTTGGTTCATGAACAATCTGGCAACACTACATCGAGGCAGTTTAGTACAATTGATATTACATGCTCCCGTCTCTTTTTTCTAAACGGAAAGAATTTCGAAACTCTAAAGTAATTGGTCCGCAACCTAATGTCTAAGGATTGTAGAGGAGTGTCCATAACTTGCATTTTTTAGATAAAAAATTTATTTGGGCTCTTATTGTTACAATTCAAAATCAATAAACGTGCTTAATAAGATGCCGAACGAGAGAGATACAATAAAAAGGGTCTACGTAAGTCCTACATCTTTAGCTAAAGGGGGGGGGGGGGGGGGGGAAACCTTGCCCCACACAGTTCCCCCTAATTTCGTCCACCGCTGGGCCCTTTTAAAAAAAAGTGGTTTTTTTGAAGTGAAATAGAAAATCCCCAAAAATAGGGGGTTTCCCCCACTT
>JAAAKL020012805.1:0-12820 GCA_010016065.2 Carybdea cf. marsupialis auct. non (Linnaeus, 1758)
AGAAAAAAAAAGATACGTCAGTGAATAACAATGCTTTAAACCTTGCTAATAAACCTCACTTATAAAGCATTAAAAAATTTAAGAGGATTTGAAAAAGTCATGAGTGTCACTTTGCTTCAATTTCTGCAGTTTTAAAGCTTTGAATATTCCAATTAAAGAACTCGATGCCATGTTAAGTGAGAGCATAGATGCTAAAGTGTTTGAAATAGTTGCACTGTTCCCAAAAAACCTATTTTGAATTTTATCGGTTTATATTCTTCTGACAACTCAGGAGCCACGGAGCCATAGGGCTAGGGGGCGTAAATACTAGTAAAATACTAGTTTCCGCTATACACAGTTGATAATAGTCAAATGTTCAAGCGGTTCAGAGAAAAAGTGTCCGCTATAACAAGTATCCGCTTTTAAACTGTCCGATACATAGAGATATCTCTATGAGAGTTTGACCATGATTCGACCCGTTCTTAGAAAATGTGTCTGCTATTACCATTTGTCCGCTATAGAACATGTCCGTTATAGAGAGGTTCGACCAAGGTGGATTCGACTGTAGTGCCCAGTGCTAAGAGTTTACTGGGTATCTGCAGTTGTATGAGCTGTTTTCAAGTAGTATCTACAACGGGCGAGCAACATGATACATAGCACATTTCGATAGGCTTTGGACAGATTGAAGAGCCTAATGGCAGTCCTCCTGTGGTCAAGTGACTAGGCTCAGACCACTGATCTCTAAAAAATACTGGATCGAGCATCTTCCGTCTGAAATTGAGGTCAGACTTTGGACGCCATTTCAGTCTCCATTACACAAATCTTGTAAACAATGTGACGCAACATGGCGGACTTTCCCGCGCTATTTTAACTAATGGGGGCCAGCACTCGTGACTACACTTTTTGGTACTTGGAAACAATGAGAAGTTCGATCCAGTCTTTTTTAGAGATCAGTGGGAAAAGCACTTATCTTAACTTTGTGCCTCATTGGACGCCTGTGGTCTCTCATTAAGCCATTGAACTCTATATAAAAAGACTTCAGAGTTCAATGGATTAAGCCTATGATGAACTGTTTCTCAAAGTTTTATCTCTTTGCCTTTAAAAACTAGGAGTGCATGAACTTCAAATCTGGAATATCTCTTATACAACCTTGATAATATCAGCCTGGTTTATAATGTCACGAAGCAATAGAAAATAAAAAGGTTTTGTCACACAACTTGAAAATTTTGTAGCTTCATACGTCAGAGGTGATCAGACATGTCACTTTTCTGCAAAGTGTCCTTCGAGTGGAACGATATATAAAGCCATGGATTATTTCATGATAAAAAATTTGACAGAAATTATTAGTATTGTGACGTCACACCTTCCTTCTGTTTTCTTGATGTATTTACTTGATTGATAGTCAATTTAACTGAGCACCTAGTCATACCTAAAATATCCTTTAAAATTAGAACTATGGAGCGTGTGGCCGTGTGGTCTAAAAGCTTGCTCTGAAAACCACCGACCGGGTTCGGTTCCGGCTCTGAGAAGCTTTGACAACTTCTCTTTACCATAGTCACGGGGCCCACCCAGTCCATGCGAGGGACAGTGGGGAGACGGAATCTCAAGAAGCCCGTCGGATGGATTGTACCTGTGTTTGGACAGTCCAGCCTTGTCACACACCTGTCACGCTGAACATGCTTGAAGAATGCATCAAGGGTCCAAGTTACTGTGGTGTACTGATCGAACAGTTGAGCTCTCATACGTCGCATCGACGGGAGAATCCATCATTATTAGAACTATATTTCTTAAACAGATTGTTGGTACTACAGAATTTGAAATATATTTGAATTGTAAACTTTGTAAACTACGCTCTTTTACAAAATTTTGTATAAAATCTATCCTAATTTTAGTTCATATCAGTATCGATATAGTATCTTGAAAAGAATCGATCGAAGAGCTTCGACAAAATGAAATTCGCCTTATGTATTTTCAAACTATATTCCTCCTGACATTGAAGATTGAACATTGTTCACTAAGTTAAAGAATTTTCACCAAATTAGAAATGAAAAAAGTGTTTCTCAATTCACTATAACCGGACGTTAGTTTATTTATAAGCGGTAGAGTAACTTCATTAAAACATTAGTCTCATGGGTTTCTAAAAGTTTGTTTATGGTGCAAATCATTTAAAGAGCATGAAGTACACCTAACGAAAACGCCTTTGTACTGAAAAGCTTTTTGTTTACATCAGCCAATGTGGGGTAAGCATCCCACTAGAATATTAAATAACTTTACAAAGTGCCTTAAAAGATGACTTGCATTTATGTGGGCGGACTCCAGAACAGTCAAGTGAAAGACAGACCCAGTCTTACCTATTATACGGATACAGTCATTTGTGTACATTTTTGCACAGTCATTTCTTTGAAAAAAATAAGCATTAATGAATTTCTTTCTGACTTAAGTTTATTTCACCAGGAAGTCATGAGTTCGCTATGAATAAAAGTTTGATAAGTTCATCGTTCACCGTGAGTGTTTTGAGGCAGAACGTGGCTCAATAAATGTAAAGACCAGAAAATGAAGTTTTTATAAACACACTGGTTACGAATTTTGAGTATTTTATATAAAGAGATTGTAAACACTTAACAGCGCTATTCTTCAACCGAGAGCGAGCACAAGCGATCTTTTTCTTCTATTTCCTTACTGACTTATTAAAGTTGTGGAAAATACTTGGTCTTATTTTGTCATTTTTCTTGATAGGTTTTAGTTGCTAATATTCCTATTCTGTTAGACTGCCAAACTACCAACCAAAGAATTTGTTGAGGATGTAGCATTGGTAAGAGCTTGTTTCACCTAGACATCCATTGTGATAGAGTTATTGCAGATATCGAATATCAGGACCATAAAGATGAATCACCAACTAGTACACACGGTAAATGGACCCCATAAGATCAAAGCATCTGAGGCAAAAGGAAATTATTACTGTCAAGGAGCTATTGGAAAAGTACTAGTATTTTTAAGGAGTGGTCTTACATACATGAACAGGAAATCTGGGTGCTTGTCACCCAGCAAGAACTGATAGTTGAAAGTAGAATTTGGAATCCAGGGAATGAAGAGAGATTGAAAGAACTACAAATCCTTAGTAGAGGTTGATGATATCTATATAAATATGCCACAGGCTGAAAGTTAAAAAGATAATTACAGAAATTTGTGGCAGAAATTTTTCATGTTTTAAGCAGCGATGTTATCATGCCCTTTCAAAATTTTCTTGACATTCCAAAAGGTACCCGAGGTACAATGGTATGATGAGACATGTCGCAAAGATAAATGCGCAAGAGAAAACTGTTCAGTTCTAGTGAAGTCTATCTTTCGTTATTCAACTCAAAAAAAACCTTTCTCAGTAGAAAGGAGCGTCCCTTATAAAGTAAATGTTGTTTATAATTTAGACTTCATTAAAGTTCTCACGGGTATATTAGCATGAATAGTTCCTTTCTGATACAATAGTTCTTTCGTTTCGAGCACAAATCTCTAATGATGTTGTTTGCTCGAATAATACATGGGATATATACAAAGGATATTTACACTAAGGAAAAATTACCTAGCCAACAGGGATAGGTTACTAGCACATCACCTGATTAAAAAATGTCAAGTCTTTTACCACTGGACTTTCCACTCGCATTTCGCGACAAGACACTCATCGTTATGATTCACACCCTAAGAGCCCCACTTTTTACATTTCTTAGAAAATATCACTATTTGACATAGCTCTAGCGTATGTCTTTACAGGAAGTGGAACTTTTCATTCTCAGTGATATGATAAATTATTTCCATGTCCACTTACTTGATCGAAAAACAACAACAAAAATGTTAAGCTTCTTATTTTTCTTCAAGATGTTCTATACCTTAACGTACGTATTCCAGAACAAGCCAATTTTCGACGTCATAAGAAACAAAGCTGACGTCATAAGCAACAAGGAAGTTCAGTTGTTGATGCTGAAAAATTTAATACGAGGCAAACACGTCGGCGGCCAGCAGTGCAGTTTTAAGTTCTTTTACATGTTTTTACGTGAACTAACTCAAAGTACGGCAAGAATAATAGACGGAAGCTTTTCCGGTCAGTAAAATAAACAAAATGCAAAAAAAATTCTGACCACTTGAGGTACACGTTAATCATTATTACCTTAAAGTAACATAAATGTTATAGATGAATATTTCTTTTGGTAAAAGAAATGTTTGAGGATTTTTCTTGCTTATTATGAATCGAGAGGGAAAGCCCGATTGACCAATCAATTGGTAACCAAGAAGAGAAATCATTCTCTACGTATTCTATATTATTTAAATCCTATATTGTCTAACAAGAAGAACTAAGCACTCTTATTCTATATTATTATCACGATCTCAGCAAGTTGAAGGACTTGTGATGCTGTAATGATAGTCATGGAAGGTGTGCTTTCGAGATTCTGTTATAGATGGAAGTCACGAACAACGTACAGGATCTTTGGTCTGTTTTCTAAATCAGTTGTCACAAATTCTTACCCTTCTTGCGTACGAACGTTATTCTGATGATGGCACTAAGTAGCAAGCTCCAATTCCGACAGTCAAAATGTCCCTTCTAATTGATACGTAGATGTCATCGATTTAAAGAACTTTTGTTTTCTTTTATGAAGGATAAATATATACTGTTAAATGTTTTGTGTTCCGAGATTCGAGTAGCTGTTGCACTTCTTTTCTGCAGCACTGATGATAAGTATCTACGAGGGTAGATTCTTGATGATTTTTATAGTTTCAAGGTTGTATACTTTTCTCTACTGACAAGAGAATCTTCAAAATTGAAAATTACTTCTCTTTTTAGGCACTAAGAATTCGTTGATGGTTGCTAACAATTCTCCCACAATAAAGTCTCCGGTAGAAATTCAGTCATGTACAAGTTCCTCTCTGATGCAGAAAAGACAACACTCTTTAGGTAATTTATGTTTATGGCCAACGAGTCTTATCTTATGCAAAAAACGGTAGCGAATATTTGTGGACTCACGATGGGCATAAAATTTGGATCTGAAATTCATGCAGTATGCTGTCTTTGGCAATTCATAGAAGGGAACTGGCCGAAACTCCCTCCTCCAAGCCATATGCCTTATCTGGCACAACCGAGGAATGCATTCTACGATATTACTGAAATTCTTTCTTCTATCTCTTGTGTTTTTTGGGGGTTTTTTATCGTATTCACCCTGATCAAGGCCGAAGCCACTTCTAAGGAACGGGTTACTTTTCGGATGACAATATATTTATGCTTAGTTTTTATGCTTACTTTTCATGCTATTATATGCTTGCTATTCTTGCTATACATGCATGTAGTCCCCCTCTGTCCTATCTCTCAAAACCTACTTTCCCACTTCACGAGAGCAGATGACAGAGCACAGTACCTCCGGGATCGTGGCAGGCACGCTCAGGGTCGGTTCGAACTCACGACCCTCTGACTGTGAGTCTGACACTCTACCACTATGCCACTACTGTGTTAGCTTGATTTATAACACTTCTCTTCCCTTCTACACCGGTCAGGAAGTTACAGAAATAATCAGTACAATCTCATCTTGACTGAGCATCCCTATTCCATAGCCCACTTCTCAAAGCTTTAATGAAGATCGATATCTAAACAGAATAAAAGAGTATTTTTCATGAGCTACTCAATTTTAGATATTCCCGTTGTTATGTATCATAGTGATCCGGCAGTGTTAATGATGTATAGGAAATCAACAACCCACGTTGTATCAATGCGGAGGAAAATTGTGACGTCACGATTTTAAAAATGTTTGAATTACGGACAAAATACTCAATATTCATATAGCCCTATAAGTGAGAACCTCAATGGCCAAAATTGAGAGTCTTGCCTTTTCCCAACACCGAGATATCCGCATACAAAGTTTTAAATCTCTCTAACAAAACCTTAGTATTTGATGCTGGATCCTAACGTTAGGATCCAAGGAAAATTAACAGAGTTTTGACCAGATTTTTTTTTAATACGAACGCCTCCAGTTTAAACGCTATATACATTACAGGTCTTTTATTTTGAGAAACAACCTATTCTAGGTTTATCTTCAGGTATCTGGAGTCAAATTGTCCTATTTCCAAAAATTTTGATTTGTGACGTCATCACTTTTCCTCCGCATTAGATATACATGGTTCAAAATTGTTAGAGCTGAAATGAATGTTATCTCTCACTCTGCCATGAATAGATCTAGATGAGTCAACATTTTGTAAATTCCTATTGCTGTGTATATAAGCCATGATTACTTAGATAAAAAAAGACTGAAATGTAGTTACGTGTTGTCCTCTCTCGTTTCTAGAATTTACGCCACGCGGTTCTCCAGGTTAATACATTACACTGGTAGCAACTTAACTTGCAGAATTTCCTAGGTACCTTTCGCAGTTATTGATTATGTGGATTGTTCACCTCCCGAAACTTTTATCGTAGCGGAGCGTGGATTCTTTTTGCTAGAATAAACTTGCAAACAACATTAAGGATGAATAATCCGATCACTTTTTAAAATATATTTAACCATAACCTGTTGCATAGATGATATGACCTGTGAATCTTTGCACTGGAAAACCCTGAAATCTTGGATAATCACAAAAATAAACCAAATCCAAAATCTAAGACCTCTCTCACACTCATGAATCGATTAAATTATAGAGCAAAAAGATCCAGCAGTGGGATAACAGGTGGGAAAAGAGAAGTACCTTCATCAGTTTTCAGGACAATTCTCACTGGTTTCCCAGAGAAAAAGTCCCGTAATACGTTTCTATAGTATTGAATTGGATTTATACCCGCTATTTCTTATGACGTATCCAACTTCATCCAGTTGGTTACAACTTATTTTGATGAACTGCAATGACGCATAGATAATTAGGAAGACAATTTTGTCAATAATTGGGATATTTCATAGACTTTATAAATTATGTATTATTATCATTAAAATATGTTATAAGTGGTGAATGAGAAGGAATTTAGAAGCTTTACGTGGTTATAACCTTGCAGCAGGTACAGCAGTAGATTTATTAAGTCGTTTAGCAGCTTATGCTTATGACTAGCCTTCCTCTGGATCCCATCGTTTTTCAGTACCATAAGCGGTTACTTTACCTCAGTCAAATCACCTTAATCGAATTCTTATTGTCTTTAATTCCTATTTGAACCTTTAAGGTCGGTTTCTAATTTCTCGATCAGCCCTCGATTCGATACACCCCGATCAAGATATGGCAGTGGATGCGTCTTCTACAGCATAGTGGATGGCCATAGACCCTACAAGGGGTTTATCCGTTCTTTAAACAGGTCCTTTTTGTCCAACTGGGTGTTCATCATACCCTCCCCACTAAAGTCCTAGGGTGGAAACTATACCGGGGGAGCCGTTGGCCGACCACAGTACCATTTGGCAGGCCTTACTGACTAAAATATTATCAGTAGCGAGATCTAAACCACAACGTGGCCCTGAATTTGTGCATGTTAATTTGTTTCCTTCCAAACTCTTAATATTTAAACGATTCTTGTCTATCATTGACATAAATTATTAAGGCGATAATTTTTTTATTGACACTTTATGATTGCTCAGGACTGTGATGTAGTAGAAAATAGCTTTTCTAAAAAGGCCCTTTGTGGTTGCAATTGCTTTACTACTCAATTGGGATCTGACAACTTCCTCAACAGAACAGAGAAGCTATTACAGTGCCACTTAAATTCAATTAGTTCCCTTATTTGGGAGCAAATCCACACCAAGTTCTAGGTCGAGTTATCCTGTATCGTCCCTGTGGTCATTTATGTCCAACGTTCATATTTTGGAGACACATAACATTGACAGAAGGCCTTTCCATCGCCTGGTGATGATCTCTGACATTTAATCCACTTTGAAGAGATACTGGAAAAAGTGAAACATTTACCACTGTGATTCGAACCCGTGCAATATCGTGACGCGCTGCTTTACTATCTGAGTTTCAAAGACACGGTGATAACATAGTTCACTTTTCTATAACGGCCACATTAGCTCCCAATAGTCCACGATTGGACATCGACATCTAGCTCTTCTCCAATATTGGAAGCCAGCCTCCCTGCACCATGTGATTTGACCATGGAAGGACTGCCATTCGGGCCATCATGCTGTCCATAGCCATTTAGAAGTATCATTGAAAAGAGAGGATTTGAATTTGTCAAGTTAGAAGAGATGTTAAAAGAAAGTTTCAGATGATAAATACAAGTGAAAATGTTAACACGGGGATTTGAGCCCGGGATCGTATTCCACAGTCCGCAGTGCGCATCCCTCAGCCCACAGCTCACAGCCCACAGTCCACAGTCCACAACCCACAGCTCATAGCCCGCATCTCACAACCCACAGCCCAGAGCTCACAGTCCACAGCCCACAGTCCACAGCTCATAGCCCGCATCCCACAACCCACAGCCCACAGCTCACCCTCAGTCCTCAGCCCTCAGCCCTCAACCCCTCAGCCCACAGTCCACAGCCCACAGCTCATAGCCCGCACCCCACAACCCACAGCCCAGAGCTCACAGTCCACAGACAACAGTCCACAGCTCATAGCCCGCATCCCACAACCCACAGTCCACAGCCCACAGCTCACAACTCACAACTCACATCCCACGGCCCACAACTCACAGTCCACAGCTCATAGCCCACAGCCCACAGCCCACAGCCCACAGCCCACAGTCCACGGCCCACATTCAGTAGCCCCCGTATATTACATAGTTCTATTTAGCAATGCTAGTCACAGAGTCCCTGATCTTATCCTCAATAGGACATGTTTAAAAGCCCTTGGTATGTGTTATTGTGATGGTGCCATCGTCTCCAAAGATGCCATGACAACACGAACGCAGTGTTAACCACTGTCAGGTACCTGAACCCGCACCTGTTAAACATATAATTTCATAAGGTATTCCCTTCAATCTAGATAAAAATTATTCTCCTGCATGAGAATGCATTGTTGTAATAAAAACTCAAGTCTTCCTATCATTTAGTGCGGCACAAATAATAAAATAAGAAATATCTGGCTGATGTAGGATCATTTAAGTTACTGACATTCCTGTTCGAATTTTGAATAATCAGGCTTTAAAATGCCAACTTGTCATAGTTCATTAATATTTTATGAAAAAAGGATCTTGCAGTGTATGCACTGTGACTAATCATATACCTTAAATTGATGGATAGAGCAAGTCAAGGAATTGCCTAACCATGAAAAGATGCCAAATCTGCCTCCATGTTATGTACTTAATACTGCAGTCAATTTACTACTATATTTTGTTATCATTTACTGTGGATAGTGCATTTTTTGAAGTTAACGACAAATCCAACTGGAAACAGAGTCCTTTTCGTGTTTCTGGTGTTAGTTTAGAAAACGAATGCCTGCTGCAATGCTCAAAGTCGGGGAAATGTTTCTTCGTAAGAGTTAAAGACGTTTCGTTGGAGACGAAAACTTGCAACCTATATGGGAATGACACGTCTCAGCCTTTAACGACTAAGAGGGACAATGTCACATACTACAAGAGATTACAAAACCAGGTAATTTTTCTCTAAATCTAAAGATATTTTATCAATAAAAGTTGTGCAAGTATACTTTCGATTGGCTGGTGATTAAGGGGCTGCCCTCATATATCGAGCACTTAAAATGTTGTAGTAACTAGAATAATTTGGTCATATTTATTTCCGATCGTCTTTTCAGGGCATCATATTTGTAAAGGTGTATGTCTATAATATAAGCAAGTGATCCATTTGTTTATATCGATTCCTTTCCTATTAGTATTTCGAAATGGAACCATTAAACTCATATCATACCACACCTGATATGATGAGACTACAATGCACACGATGGAATGTGTGCCATACCAACTCAGCGCCCAGATTCAATTAAGCGCCCATGCGCAAATATATGCCTATTTTTTAGAAGTATCTGTCAAAAGTGCCTAGATCTGAGTAAGTGTAGAGGTTTGAATAAGCACAAAGCTAAAAAAGCAACAAATCTTGATGAAATCTGATCCTCTGTAGTCTGCAGAGCAAAGACGTAGATGCAGCAGCTGCAGAGTTTATGTTTTAGGTAATAATACAGAGAACGATTAATATGCATTTATTGATTGATAAGTTGATGGATTGATCAGAACGTTATGTTTGATCTATTTCATAGAGAGCTCATGTATTTTTCTAAGAAAATTTTGTGTTTTGCTAATCTTAATAAACACCCAGGTCCAAATCAGGCCAGTTAGGATAACTTTACACTCAAACTTTATGTATTTTAATAAGCGACTAGGGCGCTTAATTGGAAAATTACGGAAATTGCACATGATTTTCGTTGACTCGAATCAAGCCCGGATGTGACGCCTATATTCTGCTGTCCACTTTGCTCGCGTACTGCTTTATAAAATCACCATTCCGCTCGTAAAATGATAGGTACCCTCAACCTACTCCAGTGACCTTCCCTTCTAAGTAGTAAGCATCGCTTGGGTACCGAAAGAAGACTTGAGCATTCTGTGACAGGTATATGTTTCCATTTTAAGCATTAAAAGGGTTTCGGCCAGTACTTGTGTCTACTAGATCGTCAGTTCTATTGCTTCTGTTGGTTATATGCTGAAAATTATTGTCCAAAATGGTAGAAATGGTAGTTGGTGATTCAATCCTTAATAGGTTATGGGCCTTCCATATATCACCTAACCACCAACTTGTGGTACCACTTTCGTAGCTCAGCACATATTAGCGTGTTCACTGAGGGGGGAAACTTTTAATACAACACTCGATCTTTATTGCTATATATAGATCTTTGGTGTCTTTCAATATTTGTTATGTGGAAGTTCCAGAGTAGGATAAAGTAGGTTTCTGCAGTCGGCATTGAAATGCAGACCTTTTCCAGCGAATTAAAAGGAGATTTGCAAATCGTTGTTTTCAATACAAAGAATGAGGTTGCCCTAAGACCTGCTGCTCCATGATATTATTTATATAAACTTTGTTTCTGCAAGTAGAAGAAACAGTCAAAACAACCGAAATATGACAACGTATAAATATTTGGCATGTGGCACGCGGCATGTGGCACGTATAAATATTCGGCATTTTGATAACTGCACGATTTTTTCATGTGAAATATTTGATGGAAAGTAGGCAAAGTCAACCGAAAAAAAGGGGACGTATTCAGTAGATCCTATTTGCCCCGCGAATATCAATAGTTCGATTCCTTAGGTGGCATACATATTTCGTAGTAACATTCCGATCTTATCATTTCAAATCTTCATGTCTGGAAACAATTTGAATAGCAAGTTGGTCCAGATGGTAGTCATTCCAGGGTCAAATCTCATGGCGCAGAGAAACTAAAACCTTCCCTATTCAGAAGGAAATACTTCACTCCTTAGAAACTTGGGGATGTTTCATGCGGTTGACGAGTCCCGAATGGACATTTCTTTTATGTAGTTACTATATACTATGTACTAAGTCGTAAACAGTAGGTTGAAGGAAGCTCTACTGCTTTATGACTAAGCAGGCGTTGCCATCAAAAGCATTTCGTTTCAAGAGAGAACACCAATTTTGTAGGTTTGATTTGAATACAAATTTTTAGACAAAAAGGCCTCAACTTTCCTGTTGACCTTATTAACTATCTGTATACTACTTCATCTATGAACATAACAGTGCTACTTTAAATAACAATTTTTATTGATTTGCCTCTCCCTGTGGTTTTAACTACGTTCTTTGCCCATGTAAATCATAAATTAGTATTTTTATGTTTAGTATTCAGCCAAATTTACCTGCAAAGTGATTTAAAGTGAAGTGTAACAACAAGATCAACTTTATCAATAGGATTGAAACAGAGAACTCAAATCTTCCTCTAAGGATTCTATTTGTAAATAGCAAGATATGTGGATGTTAGCGGACACTGAGAAAATTTACATTATCCTCATCCGAAATTTCAGAGGTATTAATTCAAGATTTAATGCCTTTCATCCATAAAATGCCCCATGCAGTATATCCTCGTGTGACTTGCCTTTACTCCCAAATTTTACATCTAATCCCGCCTCTTTTTATACTTACTTACTTACTCTTGCTCATCCCTTAGTCTAGTCGACCGTAGGGGCACCATTGATGACTTCGGCACGGTTTTCTGCTTTATTTATAGAGTTTATTTATATACAGAAGACTATAAAAGCACGATAATTTGCTCTCGCAAGCTTTACAGCAATTTTCTCTTTTCTTGAAGATGAAGATCAGAAAAAATTTTCGTCGAAAGCTTTCGAGAGCAAACTGCTGTGTATTATCTTTTATTGTCTTTTAAAATATTTTAGCTATGTTTTATCTGTTTAGCGTTTAGCGTAGAGATATATATATGCTTATCTATCTCTCCTTAAAAGTTCTGTGAAGTTTGTAGTCTGATCTCTGTGGTATCATTAACAGCTGGAAATGATTTTAGTTCAGATACAATGGTGGTGATATCCTTTTTTATTCAATCTTATAGGGATCCGTGTGTTTTGGTTTATTGGGAAAGGGAAGGACAGCGTGTGTATGCAAAAATGGTAAGTATATCATTTACGGCTTATTATGGCTATATAGTGTTATGTTTGTTTGTTAGTAAATATATCTGAGTGTATTGAAGCAGAGTTAAGTCAGTTTTACGTATCTACGTACCTACCTAACTAACTAACTGACTAACTGACTAACCGACTAACCGACTAACCGACTAACCGACTAACCGACTAACTGACTAACTGACTAACTGACTAACTGACTAACTGGCTAACCGACTAACCGACTAACCGACTAACTGACTAACTGACTAACTGACTAACTGACTAACTGACTAACTGACTAACTGACTAACTGACTAACTGACTAACTGACTA
>JAAAKL020012806.1:0-12819 GCA_010016065.2 Carybdea cf. marsupialis auct. non (Linnaeus, 1758)
TTCCTGATGATGATGTATGATATTGCATCGAAAGCTCGATTAAATTATTAACAGTAAATCTAAGACGAATTTTTTTTGACTCGAGATGTCTTTGACTATTAGAATTTTTGCCTGGGTTTTTATATTTCTAAACCGCATTTCAGGATAATCTGCTGTTTCACGCATGTTTCCATTACATTCTGTTTCTGCTCTTCTCTTCTCCTTAATCTTACTTAAACCGTATTTCCCTCAATCAATATTAAAAGTACGTGATTGTGCTAATGTCGGTTATCTACTAAGTTCATATAACACGTTATCCCATTTATCTTCTTGTATGTTTTGAACCGAAGGCTTGAACTGCGGCCGGTGGCATTCATTTCAGCCTTCGGAAGCATATCTATTGTCTGTTTTAAACTATAAGGGAAAGTTGGATGTGACTTAGATTTGTAATACATTCAAAATCAAAATTTTTATCTTTTAGCAGGGACGTTTGGGCACCATGTCATATTAACAAAGCACAACTTTACACTAAGCGCAGAAATATTAACCGTCGCAGGGATGGTCTCATAAATACAATGTGCGGACCTGAAATAGTCTAACAATATGTATCCCATCATGGCTGGGTAAGGAATACGATTTCCTTTTCCAGGGAGACTGAGACAGCTAAAACAGCTCGTTCTGAGTGATAATAAACATATCAAAAATATTAGATTTATAGCAACTATAAAAATCCTGAAATGGCCAATTTCCAGATGCCACGGTCATTTATATTCCACTTGACAGAGTTTCATCAATTAAAGACAGCATTCCAGTCATTTTCATAACCTCTCAATGTATCAAAGTGCGTGAAAGTGTGGGCAGTATCCTTGTTATCTTCAACTTAAAGAGGCTTCTTTTGCTACAGATCGACTTTGACAATGATAGAGTGAAGGTTAAAGAAAGAGTACGGCACATATTATTAAACTAGGAATTCTAATGTTTTCCACTCTATACGTATATTAAAGTGCATAGATAGATAGTAAGTCTACCTTGCCTTTTACGAACTGATATGAAAATATCGCATTTTTGTTACAGAGCCAGTGCACTATGAATCCACACATTTGCGAAGCTGGTTGCCAATGTCTCCCTTACATTTGGAAAACTAATGGTTGTCAGTGCTCAGAAACATTTAGTAAGTTGTTCATATTCCTTTTCAACCTTAAAGCGTCGCTATCTCACTCGCACCACACTACATTTTATGGCCTATCCCTTGTGTATGTCTGGGTATGCTTGTGAGTTTGTAATTGGGGGGAGGGGTTGGAAGGGCTGTTTGTAAAGGAGGCTAATTTCTCTTTTCATTGCATTATCTCAACGCGGTAATAAGTCTGAAGTGCTCTGGTTTGATGCTCGGGTTTGATGGAAACTCACTGACATAGAGCTCCCCAAGGCCTTATGATTCAACTGTTCTCACCTTATTTTTCTTTTAGTTTACAAGTACTCATTGCAATAGTAGTCTGTAGTTGATTCGTGTGCCTAAACTATTCTGCTTAATAAGTTGCAGTCTAAGGACTCTGCATTGATATAGCTAATCGTTCACTGTAAAACGTTTAATAGACATTTCGGGATATCGCTTCTTTAAAATGGAGCGCTTTACAATTACTATATCATTCCAATCTCACTGCATTTTATGGTCTATCACTTGTGTATTTCTCTGAGTGTGCATGTATGTATGTGTATGAGTGTGTTTGTGTGTATTTGTGGGGTGAGGGCTGTTGGTAAAGTAGGGGCGACAGCACTTACATAATTAAGGGATGGTATTTTCAGATTTTAGAAAACAAGAAAAAATGCAAATTTAGTTTGCAAGAGTTCTCACAATAGTTGCCTGAAGTTAACTCGTGTACTTAAAAGGTTGTAGTCTAAGGACTTTGTGTTTGATATAGCTAATCACTACGTACATTGCAAAACTTCTAACAGAATTTTGGCGATATCTTCTTTAAAACAGGTGGGGGATTTAGAAGGAGGTGTTTAGCGGAGGGAGGCCTTTATAAAATTAAGCAACACATAGCATAAAAACGTTTGGTACGATAAATGCTCACGCATCGTCTTGGTTTCAAGAATGGTAAATATGATCAATTTCATATACTTTTAATATCGATTAGAAACTCAAGGAGAAGAAAATAGAGTTTAGAACATTAGAAATGAAACACATAATGGCGCGTGTAATAGAAGAAGGCAGGTATTATTTATTAATTTTTAAGAATAAAATGATGTTCTGCTTTTTTTGAAAAGAATTAGATAGCAGATAACTACTTTGAGTGCTGCAGTATATTTAAACTTTACCTTAGTGAACAGTCCTTGGATTTTGTTACCCAATCAATTGAAGCCAATGGGCATACAAAGCTCCCTCAAATAATCATTATCTTTAGTTTCTCTCGTCGTGGTGATTACACATTGCGTTTGACTCAGTAGACACCAAGGATTTTACATGTCAGAATAGGGATATTACCAGTATACGTTTCCATTTATTTACTTTTTAGACAAAATGTACAAAACAAAAAGATTTATTACTCCGGGGGTATTTATCTTCAACCACGCAGGAATAAGTCTGAAGTGTTCATGTTTGAGGGAAAACCACTGACACAACGCTCCTCTAGGCCCCCAAGATGATGAGAGGGGAACGAATCTTACACTCCCTCCAGAGAAAGGCTCTTCACAGGGGTCGCAGGCTTCCTTTAAACTTGACACATGGAGTCCTGGGTTGTAAAAGATTGGGAACCACTACTAAATTTTACCAACCCTCTTCTATCCAACGGATCGATTAAAATATGTCTTCTTATATAACTCAAGACCACCCACATTGATTCTCATTAGCCAAGCTTGTTTTCTATCACAAAGTAAAGACGGGTAGTAGTAGAGAACCTTATACCGACAGATGTCCACGATTAATGATTGATGAACGATTAATTTTGTAAAAAAACTTTCAATTCACCGTTGACAGTTTTAATGGCGAGACTTTGATGAAAAGAAGGGCTACGAAGAGTATGATGAAGATAGAAAAGTTTGATCGTCTTTTGAAGGGTAATACAACCAGCAGTAAAAGTCAGCTAAAGAAAAAAATGTGTAGACAGGTTTTCCGCAATGTCACGTTTACGCCTTTGGAAATAAATGATAAAGCAACTGATATGACATCAACTTGGGATTTGGATACTAGACGAAATCTTTATGTGTATTATTGCAGATTTGGGGAAACAACATAGCGAAGGCTAATCATAAAAGAATTCAATCTCAAAAGCAGAAAAGAAACAAAATAAACGACAGTAGATCAGAAATTTAAATCTTAAAATTACATTAAATACAAATTTACAAAGTTTGCTGCATTGTATCAACAATAAGTACCGATACATTTTTTGATTTCGAGAGAGTATTTTTTGACGGATACGCAAACTACAGTGATGTCATGCAGCCAACACCAGGAGGCCATCAGCAGCACACCGGACTTCACTGATGTATCGGCCACTTAAGTACTGGACATCTCCATCTGGCTCGCCCGTACTGCATCAGGGTAACCTTACTAAGTACTCCTACTGGTGTTGAAAGCGGAAAAAAGCCAACAATACAAAAACCAACTCAAAAACCATAACCAACAAAATCACACATAAAAACCCCAACAAAAATGCCACAAAGCACCCAACAACATTCACTGCTTCAATGATGAAAATGAACAGACCTTAACTCTTATCCACTTAAGCTATGGACACCATTGCGTACTAGGGGGGATCAGCATTCCAACACAGGTTAAACCAACTTCAGTAGCAGCACAAGCACGCTGACACTATACTCCAAAGTTTCGATCTCTCCACCCTCGTGCTTAAAGCCAATTTCTCAGAGTCCATTCTGGTGGTGTTGGTCATGGTAAGAGATCTTACTTATCCTTATACAAACTTCTATGAGGTAGACATTTCTTCTGTTATATTTGTTATGGTCATCGATCTTCATTTTTTCTTGCTCATAGAAATAAAAATAATAAAGGACGAAGATGATATTGAGAAGGAATATGGTAACTGCATGATTAACGGGCTAGAATTTACGTTTGATACTGATCGAAAAAAACGATACATGTTACTCAAGTTCCGAGGAATACAAGTCCCATGGGGCAGTCAAGTATTGGGTGCAAGAATACAATTCAAAAGCAAGAAAGTTGTTACTCCACCTGAACACAACTCCTTGAAAGTGGTCATGTCCGCTTTGAACAACTTCACCAACTATACAATCGAGAATTGTAGTTTTCCAATGGAACCAAGGATACCGAAGAAGATCATATGGAACATGCGCCACTGGAAAACAAAAAACAAAAATTTTCACTCTCCAGACCTAAGCCTGTTGCTTAACCATATTGTCTCTAACCAGAAATGGCAGAAAGGAAACTCGATCGCCTTTACTCTAGACATTTTGGAGACATCGCAAAGTCGCAAGAAAATTAACATTGCTTGGACATTTATGTCAGCACCACAGAAAGCACCAGTCTTGATAATAACTATAGCAACGTAGCAATAGAAGAACGCACTACTCTTGATAGTACTCTGGATAGTAACGATAGCAAAGTAGCACCAGAAGAGGCACCACTCTTGATAATAACTATAGCAACGTAGCACCAGAAGAGGCACCACTCTTGATAGTAACGACAGTAACGTAGCACCAGAGAAAGCACCAATCTTGATAATAACTATAGCAACGTAGCACCAGAAGAGGCGCCACTCTTTATTATAAAAATAGCAACGTAGCACTAGAAGAGGCACTACTCTTTATTATAAAAATAGCAAAGTAGCACCAGAAGAGGCACCACTCTGGATAGTAACGATAGCAACGTAGCACCAGAAGAGGCACTACTCTTGATAGTAACGACAGCAACGTAGCACCAGAGAAAGGACCACTCTTGATAATAACTATAGCAACGTAGCACCAGAAGAGGCACCACTCTTTATTATAAAAATAGCAACGTAGCACCAGAAGAGGCACTACTCTTGATAGTAACGATAGCAAAGTAGCACCAGAAGAGGCACCACTCTTGATGATTACCATAGCAACGTAGCACCAGAAGAGGCACTACTCTTGATAGTAACGATAGCAACGTAGCACCAGAAAAGGCACAACTCGTTATTCTAACAATAGCAATCTAGCCTCAGAAGAGAAACCACTCCTGACAGGAACGATAGCAACGTAGCACCAGAAAAGGCACCACTCTTGATAGCAACGATGCAACGTAGCACCAGAGAAGGCACCACTCCTTTTTTAGTTCATAACCTCATAACATCCCAACACTGACCTTTAGTAACAGGGGCGTACTTTAACGTTATTGGCTTTTTGACGATCCTTTTTAGACTCTAAACACAAGTAACAATAGCGGATCAAACAGGTATAGAGGGATAAACAAAGATGGAAACTTCCACAGATGAGGTTTACGACGTCCAAGGGACCAGGTAGTATTTTAACGTGAAAGTCAGCAAAATAAAACCCAAGACGGTCAACTGTAAGCGCTTATCAAATAATTGCTGACTTAAGAACGAATTCCTTTTGGCTGATAGTGACTTGGCTTAGATAAAGTGAGACAAATGGCTAATGCAGTTTAGAGCTCCCTTGCCCCTTCTTGCCCCATAACATTCCTTAACCGTTCTTCTGAGCCTTTTCTTGTAAATTTCATAAAATTGATTAACGCAAAGGCAATTTCATGGAAATTTGCCATCTTTTCTTACCCCATACCAGCCTCCGTTCATTGGCACTTTAAACAGTCACTGTAAAACTACAGAAATGTTTAATAAATTTCAAAAGATAGTAGAAAAATCTATCACCAAGGGGGTTCGAACGCGTAACCCACGCATTCTCTTCGTCTACTTATCTAAATTCAATTGAAAATAGAAAACATCATGCAAGACACTTGCTACATGAAAGACGTGCCAATTTCTGTTGTGATTATTTTTCTAGATCTCTTCTTGTAGCAGCAGGGAGGTCTGACATTTAAGTTTACAAAATAGTCTTTTTTAAACTTAAAAATATCTTAAAACAAGGTTTAACGTAAACGTGCACATTACATATTCCAAAACGTCAACAAAAGAGTGAAGTTGACATTTAGAGATTCATCCTGTCTTTTAGTAGTCGTAGAAAGTTTAAACATATTTCATAATTGTTGTATGAATATCAGGCTACAATAGTATAGCACAAGGATGTCAATAGGGTACCTGGGCCGTAGAATTCCTTCCTTCCTTCCTGATTGACCGCTATCAGATTGTCTTGACACTATCGTTCCAGAGTATTCTGCCATTCATTGCTGCAGCAAGGCCTTTTTTGGGTATGTGAAAGTCTTCGACAAGTTGATCTATGAATGTTCGTGATGGTCTGTCTCTAGATCGTTTCCCATGGAGAGGCTCCAAAAGCAGAACTTTTGAACCGCTGAACCTCTTCCTCTGTTTCTTAATGACATCACATATTTTTGGAAGCTACAAAAGTCTGTGGTGTCATCAAATATATGGGCTGTAGAGTATTTCAAGGTAATGGCCTATTTAGGTACATACGTACTCAATCAATTTAGCATCCCCCTAAATCTCCTGTTAGCGTAAAGATGGAATTAAAAATATACAAGAAATGTAGCACATTCATTATCTTTGGCAGGTTGTAAATTATCTAGGAGAGAATTTTGGGCAGAAATGTTGACTCTTTAGAAATGTAACACTTGTTTATTGGCGGTGTTTACCTTGTTTGTGTTTTGGTTGCAGGGATTGTAGCGTCTTCTTTTCATGATAATTGATATTATTAAGCATAGTGTCACGTAGTATGTAATTATATTGTGGATTATGGTTAATCAATCCAGACAGTTAGGGGTGAGAAGATGGTAGTGGTCGCAATGGTCGTAGTGATGAAGAAAGCCATAAAAAATTATAGTAAGCCTTTGGGTGTCTTGTCACCAAAATCCTACTGCTAATTTTTCATAATTACATCAATTTAATACAGCCAGGACTTTTTACTAGGTTTGACCAGTTTGAATGTACATCTTCGATTTCCATTTACATGCATGTTTCAGTGAAAATGTACAAACAGACACTCCCAAATGTTTTATCATTTATGTAAGACTTGTATACTTAGCATGTTACTTTTGATAATATCGTCATAATGTAGGATGAGAGCACTCAGGGAAAAATATACATTTTATTTTTAAATCACGTGTGGTTTTATTTTCAAGGATTATCTTGCAAAAATTGTCTGTTGATGACAAATGGTTGCTTCGCGGCATCGAAAAAAAGATGCAAAGAATTTTTTATGGTGAAGAACCCTAAAATAGCACAAATTCGATTGATTTCGTTGTGCCATGTTGTTTTAATGCAGACTATCTCAGATACGACATTGAACCGTCCTCATTGTCATCACTTAAAAGGAAAAATAGGGTTCAACATCTTAATACTAATTCAAACAACAGGCCCACTTTAAAAAACAATAATAACAATAAATTAAACAACAGTGCTTCAGACTGCAAAACGTTCCAACGGCTCCTGAGCAGGTGTTTACGTATCATTATTATTATCATTATTAGTATTATTTCATGACAAACTGTAGTCACAGAGCCGTGATTTAGAGCTAGTCTAAGTGGACATCTAATAGTGGGTTTATTGACAACATTACTAACTTGGCGCAGAGAGACCGATCCCCAAAATTGCGTAAAGCTGGACATCGATATCCTCCAGTGGGGTATTGTGGGGTAATGTGGCGAGTGGAGAATTAGAATGTGTAATCAACGAGGGTCATCAAGCTCAGTTAGTAGAATGCACGCGGCGAATGTGTGGGTCACGGTTTTGAATCCCTTTGGCGACTATCTATTGCTCTGATGTCTATTTAAGTACTCTTCTGGGGCTCCTTAAGAACGTTTCTGGCTTCTTCTAAAGTTCTGAATGACCCCATCATAATGTCCCAAAAACAAGTAAAGGGGCAGTCTAAAAGTTACCAGAAAGTACTCCATATGTACAAAAGGCAAACTGGAAGGTTAAAGCACTCGCTAGATTATATTTCCTGAGGAAAGTTTCACCCTTCTAAATAGAGGACTAGGAAAGCAAACTCAGAGAGGACTACAACGAGGAATAAACAGAAGTGTATACAAGCAAGCAGAAAAATCCCACGAAATAACAGTCGATTAAAACATTGTGTTGATAAGCCAAGCATTAGCCTGAAATATCAGTGATCTGATTCTCAGATGTCTCAAATTATCGTCGCCGAATTTACTCTGACTTAAAAGTAAAAGCCTCCATTCTGTGAAGTTATCCATAAGCATCACTTGTTGACCAGGAGTATGGTTCTCCTCAGTTACGCTTAAGAACAGATGACATACAACTATCTGCGATTAATGGATTGGGGGGGCGGAGAGTTTTAAGAAAAGGTTACAGATGTTTTTACTGCAGTTGCTGTAGAGACGATAAACGTTTATCTATCGCTTTGATAAACAAATTCAGTAAGGTTTTAGCAGGAGGTAACATTGCGCTTCAAAACGTGGCTACGTATGTCCGCTATCTGTTGAGTAAGGAAAAAGCGTACTAACAAAAATAATCCGCATGAAGACGAACTAAATCAAACCTCAGTCTCCTTTATGAAGCGAATAACATACTCAGATCTTGTGAAGATTTTATTCACATATGTAAACTGACAGTTCCATTTCACAACATATCTATCAGAAGGTTTTTGTTTTCTGCTATGGATGATGACATCAAAAAGTTTTTACCTGCTCCTGTGTGTTTTACCTAAAGTAAACTTGTCAACATGTTTAATTACTGAATTGTACCTCAACCAGCTCTCATTCGGGTGCCCACTTTGCTTGTTCTATCGAGAATTTAAACACTATGGATGTTGTAAGCCACATCTCGAAATGGAATATTTGCACTGGTTATCCAAATAGAATATTTTTTGAAGTTGTTTTTCTCCAAAGACCTACACTACAGGTAATTATTATAAACTTTCCCTTAAATAACTCCACTGGGGGTTCCACCTTTGTACAATGCAAAGTACGTTATCGTTTCAGCAACTCATTCCTTAAAAAGTATACATTATTAAGGACCTCCGGTGCATTGCTAAGCAGTATCAAAGTGGCAATGCCCGATCTTCCTGCTATGCTACCTTGAATATTTTCTGACATCTGTATTCCCTATTCTCTTCAAAATTTACACGACTATGACTAGAAACTTCAAGTCTGTAGCTCAGACAGTTATCTACTCAGTTCCCCTGTGGGAAAATGATTCTTTAAATTTAGAAATTTTGAATTTTGACGGTAAACGAAGAGAACAATAACAAAGTTTCTACATAGAAGCAACACACAAGCATAAACTGACTGTTTGCTTGAGAAACATTGCAGTCAAAGATGCTTGCTCTCTTGTCATTATTCAAAGTTGGTGCTCGGTAGCAATCACAAACTGATAGAAAGAAAAAAACATCTTCTTGTTTCCCAACAAACATTCTCTACTAGGAGACTAAATACTAGTGCGTCTGTAAAGAGGATGATGGCATTACCGCAGACCATATTTTACGGGTTATCGTGGGCCATGGTTTGTTGCTTACAGGTGTTTTTCAATTATGCGACAAAACATTTAAAAAGGGGAATAATTACAATACTCAACATTCTTGAAGAGCTTATCCACCTTTTCGATGCTGCCTCAACTATTTGAATACGTTCGATAATGAAAATTTCAAGGTTGATTTGGTACCGTTAAATAATAATCGGGAACTTGTGTCATAAACTTTTCAAGATCCAGGATAAAATATTGCGATGGTTGTGTGCTACACTTTTAACTGCCAGCTTCGACAATGATATGGAATTTGTGAAGATTGACACGTTTTGATCAAACTTACATATTATAATGAAAAAGGTAATTTCATCTGCTCTATAGTCTAAGTTGTATAATACAATTATCTACGTCGAAACTATCGATGAAAATAGGGCCAAGATCTCACGGCTCTTACTGCCTCTCTGATTGATTCATGATAACACTATATCCCCGATAGTAGCACGGACATTTAGCGAAGGGTCAGGTATTTCACTCTGTATCTTGCAGGGTTTTGCAAATTTGTGGGTTCACGTTCATTCTAGTAAGACCCGGGTCCATGCTATGACTTAGAAAGGCCTAGTGGGTGTTACGCTACCCATCTGAGTTATGGTGAAGCCAACGACAGCAGCTTGGTGGATTTGAAAGGAGCAAATACATTCTTTATGAAACACAGAAGAGGCCTCCATTCATGGACATCACCTGAGAGCCAGGGGGGAAATCAAATCGATTACATCTCGTGCAAACAAAGGTAAAAGAGTGCCATCAAAGTGGACAAAATAATCCCAGATGCAGAACGTGGTATAGGGCACTGAATTCCAATTGTAAAAGTCAATTTTAAACTATAGGTCTCCCAACATGCTAAAAAGGCCGTTGGGCAGACCAGTTCAATGCAGAAGCCAGAAAGTAGATTTACGGATATGCAGTAAGAATTTCAAGCAACTAGCCTAGAAATATTAGAAACTAACATCCCAACGAAAAACGAAAACAAAGGAACATTACAGCTGACAGAAGAATCACGGAGAATTGCAGAGAAAAGAAGGAAAGCAAAGATAGCCACTAATATAGAAATAACAAAGCTGGTTAAAGCTAGGTTTCAGTGGTAAACAAGGAAAGACTCGCAGGCCTATTTAGAGAAGCTATGCATGAAGATGGAGTCCAGATGGCACAACTTTCAAGAAATGTATGGAGTAGTTAGCGTTGGGTGTCCTCGAGAGTAAACTATGAGAGTTCTTAACATAGGAAGCTGGCATCAAATCTGGATAGGTGGAACACAAGAAGGAGTAGTATAGCAAGAACAAAGAAGTGACCTAAATATTTGATGAGACTCTCTTCGTACTAGAAGCAGTAGTAAGCGAAGACGAAGAGGCACAAGGCAAATTGCTAGCAACAAATCGCATCGCAATCGAGTTGATAAAAACAGCATGTCAGGAAGGGACAACCCTGCTAATAACACTGGTTAAGCAGATTTGCAAAACCTGTCAGTAGCAGAAAGAGTGGAAGCAATAATCGACCTTTCACTACCAAAGGAAGGTGATAAAAGAGAATGCCTCAACAACAGGTTCATAACTTTGATGCCACATATCAGCAATGTTCCGTTAAAAAAATTTCAAAAACGGATTGAATCCTACTTGAGCAAGACGATTTCTCACAAGCAAACGGGATTACAGAAATCGGTTTTTTGATACCACTCCTATACGAAATCAAACAACGGTTTCGCGTTTTCTAAGATTTTAAAGATCTTCAACATCATGCGACTTTCAAGTAATCAAAGAAATACCAACTCTAAAACATGATAACCACTTCTTATTGTCATTCTCAGTTCTTCTTATCCATTCGGAAGCGATCCTTAATGGAGAAACAGAAACCAGTAAAAAAAAAGTCTCATTTGTGATTATTCATGGAATGCAAAAAAAGCATGAAAGCTAATTCTATTTACTCAACAGCAATTACTTTTTCAAATAAAATTATTTCTCAATCATAATATTTATATTACAAAATACTTCAAAATAAGTGATTTAACTTTATCTTAAATATGTATTTATAAGGCATTTCCGAAGTTTATAAGGTGAAAATCCGTAAAAAACAAAATACACTACAAATTTGATAGCATGTTGTTTGTTTTAAAGACAGTAACCTCAGCGTCAAAATTTATTCGTTTAATAGATGAACTACCAATGAATTTAAGTTGTTTTAGAGAACTGCAAAACCTCAGATGTATGCAACGTCAATACCATTTTCGTAAATCTCATGTCCCATATCCTATGTTTATCAAAACAGCACTAATTAGCAAGTCGGTTGATTTTACGTTAGTTGATTGGAGCGTACTTGATCTGTAAATAACAATATATTAGGTGCCGGTGCCGATGTATTGCAAAACAGACCACAAAATAAATTCCGGCTCTAAAGAGGACCTGCAATACGAGACGTTTGATATATCTAAGGGTAAAATTCTCTCCGTTGAAGAGCAAAAGAAGCCATCAGCAAGTTTTACTCTACTTCAAAACTTTAAGAAAATGAGGCTTAGACTCCTTTATGGTGTCAAAAGACGAAAGGTTAACAGTTAGATAGACACAACATATAGAAACGCATTTAAAGTAAATTAACATTATCACGACAAAGTTATATTCATTTATATTCAGTTATTCCTAAATTTAATCTCATTCATTTCCGATATTGCAAAGAAATGCGGTCTCTGGTGATGACGTATTTTTATGTTACGTTCACGGCCACATTGCTTATCGGATGTAAGGGAAACGATAACAAAATACAGCGGACTCTGGAAACACTTCATCACAGTCGCTTACAAATCTCCCCAATCAAAGTTCTGCAAAATAAAAGTGCAGTACAGTGTATCAATATATGTGTTCGGACCAAGGCATGCAAGAGCATTAACGCCCAGTATGCGGAGAAAATCAAAGGAAAACCCATCCGATGTGAATTGCTCAGTCTCTCCAAGAAGGACAAACTTGAAGTCTCAAACGCAACTAACTGGATACACGTTATTATTTTGGTGAGTTGAAATTGAAGTTTTTAATCACTGTGCTTGCTTTGCCATAATCATCATAGAACTAATGTGACTGAAATATCATATTTTGAAGGTCTTGTTAAATCTAGCTAGTAGTTGATTCGTTTACGAGTAGAGAATGATGGACTTCCCCAAAGCGATATTGTTCCTGGAAGGATTGTTCCAAATGTCAAGCTATTTCCTTTTCGCTTTCTTTTGCAAGAAAACGTCTTTATTCTGACAGTACCCTTCCGCTTGAGCACAGATGCGTTTACTGTCTTATCC
>JAAAKL020012809.1:0-12818 GCA_010016065.2 Carybdea cf. marsupialis auct. non (Linnaeus, 1758)
AGATCACACAACTGATGGACGAAGATCCATATTACTGGCAGCTAGCTACTACAAGACTGCATTTACAAACTTGTGTAAAAAAATAGACAAACCAAGAAAATATAGAATATGGATAATTTTTAACACTCTAAGCTTGATAAGCTAAGCTCTTAAGCAGAAAAGTTAAGTGGTAGCAAGCATGGCTGTAAGCAACCACACCTAGAAAATCAGATCAGCTGTTATTTCAAGGTACTGTAGCTTGCAATGACCTAAATAAAATGAAGACTGATGTGCCTGCTAAAAATTCAAATATCACTGTGAAGTCCTTATTGGTCAATTGACTGTAGCTTTGAAAAGCAATATTGGTTTTGAAATGGAAAGAAGGTGGGAAATAATTTCATTTACTGAAAGGCTAGAAGATAGTTTCAGGTTTCTAAAAGCAAATGTTTTTGAAGCTTGGTTGGTTGTGGCACATTTGTAATACACTTGCTTTAAGTTTGCTAAAAAGTTGCTAGATATGTAGCTACCTTGTGCACAAGTATGTCATCAGTTGATAGAGATAAGTTATCTATTTTCAAGCAATGCAACACCTAGCAACCCCATGACTATCTGTTAGTAAATATGGGCACAGCATATGGTTAAAAATGTAAAATAGCTTTACACAATTTTCAGAATTGATAAAGAGCATGTATTTAATATAAATCATCAAAATCAACTAGCAACAAAAATGTTTACTTTTTCCCAATGACAACAGCTGTATGTAAACTTCGTGGAAGGGGATGTATTCCACCAACAGACGGTTTGGTCCAAACAAGTTTATCTACAACAAGAAACACAATCCATTAGTAATAAAATAAGAGTAACATCTATGCAATTGCTGATATATAAACAGTGGGAAATGAACTAAGGGACTTTCCATTCTAAATATGTTTTCAAATATTTGCTTTAATTGAACTATTTTAACATCACAATAAATACTTGAACACATCATTCTGCAATATAATTGAAGCTAAATTGAAGATAGCATCATATGAATCTCAGTCCTATTCTGTTTAACATACTGTTACAAAAATCAGCAAACACAATCAACTTCCATTTTGATAGCATTGGATTCCAGCTATTTCTATCTATGGGATCATTTTCCATTTATCATACTCTTTACTGGGTCATTTTATCTGAGACAAAATATTTCCATGTCTTTATTGCTCATACTTGGGGGGGGGGCATCCATCAATACTGAGTGTTGTGCTGGCTCATCCAACAGGGAGCAAGGAGGTGGTGGGACCAAACAGCTGAACATTGCATTGTAACACTGCTCCGTTATTTCTCATGGATGGAACAATATCCTCTGATGGCTCACTTCTCATCAGTACTTTAAATACATCATTATATTTTATTATCTACATAATATATTTCTTTCCCAAAGAGTTTCATTTTCCCCATAGTTCAAGATAATCATCTACTGCAATTGATGTTTTAATCTTTCTGGAACAATATTCAAACATATGGCAATTTGGTAACGGATACAACTACATAATGTTTCTGTCATGTGGCTCCACATCTTTTAACTTGAGATGTAATACATAACTTCTCAGAACTATCAACTTAAAGTCACCCTAGTCCTTACAAAGATATAAACCCAACTGCTTCACTTGTTTGTAACATAGCAGTTCCTAATATATCAATGACCCAGCAAATTATATTTATGGTTGGTAAGCATAAACATTTATAACTGTAAATATGCAAAGAAAGTTACATTTAATTACAACTGCATCTCTTACCACAGTCCAGCATGTACACATCACCAAGTCTGCACCCACTCATGCCCCCATAAACAATGAGTCGCTTTGATTTGTCTACTTCTGAATGGTAGATGACAGATGAATGGGACTCCCTGGGAGATGGAGCTTGTCCATAGGTGACTGGGCAATCCCATTGCAATTCTGGCTTATCAAGGTCCAAAATGTATAAGTCATTAAGGTACCTGTTTGAAGTTAAATTATAGGTTAGTAACACAAAAACTGTAATAATCTGTGAAAAATAAAATGGGTAAACAACATGTGCAGTTTGAGCAGAAGTTGAGAATAATAAAGCTGCACTGAGAAACTAAGAACCAAACTGATGTAAGTTTTAATGTATAAAAGTCAAGAACTAAAACCCATCACCCTTACATGGAGCTAGTATGGACCAACCTTTGGTTTACAAGGGACCTGGTGCATGGGAATTTGCTTGGATCTGATACCAGCACCTCTTTGGGATCACTAACAAAACTACTTGAGGCAAAGAAAACAGTCACTCCAAGGTAAACTTGAGTTGATCTCCAATCATAATCTAACTTCATTCCTACATTAATACATAAATCATATCTATTGTTTATTTCCAACATTCCATTTCAGTACAGATTTAATAACAAAAGATGAATCACTAATTTGGGTGATTCAAACCACTGTGGATCCAGGTGGATCAATCCCTGTAACCACACCAGAGTGGCTATTGGTTCCATGTTGGTTCAAACCAGTAAACAGGGTCAAAGTGTCACGTTTTGTTTCCATTAGAACATCTGTAGGTATGATCTTTGCAAATACTACTATAATTCAGTAAATAGAGAACACGAACATAAAAACCTGCTGCATGCCCCAAAGCAGGAGGGAATGTGATTCTTGAAAGTAAAATTATTGATCATAATTAGATTATCTTGACTACAGTGTTGCTTGGTAAAGTATTAATTGTGAGTTCAGCTATAACTTATTTAAATTTATCTAGGTTTTATCATTCCACATTAGCAAAAATTATTACTGGACTGACTTGCCTCAATGTCATACTTTAGCTATCACTTCATGCACTTTGTATATAAACATAGATATGGGTCTGTATTGATACAATATTGGGGCACTATGATCATGAGTAGTAAAGAACGAACATCAACAATAAGCTATATTCTAAGAATCAAAACAATATACATATATATGTGTTTTCTATTTTAGAAAACCTGTGGTCAGCTTTATAATCAGTGGATTCAGTTGTGGGGCAGAAGTCAGCATCAATTGGACCCATGACATGATAAGCATCTACCATATATGGCATTAACTGAGTCATAAAGTGTCAGTATATTTAAAATTATTAAGTAACTACTTCAGGTAGACAGATCAGAATTTAGTATAATCCACGTCCACCAATCATTCATGACATCTGCATAAAGTATGTTATACATATTTGCTTTGGAAAAGTAAAAAAGCCAGTAAATTAACAATCTTCTACCATCAGCTACTATGAATGCAGTGTATCTCCAATAAGCAGTCTTCAAGTAACATGCATAACATTACCAGTATCACTTCTCTTCTAGCCATAATAATAACAAGAAGGTATTTGGTTGTCCTGATTGTATGGGGAGATGCACATCCAGAAAATAATGTTAGTCCATAAATTTGTATTTGTGTGGTCACAATTGCTATCAGCTGTGCTTGGACTGCTCGATGGACAGAAAACCTGATATCAATGAAACATGCTGATGAATGAGACACATGCCACACTTCCATTCAAGATTCATGTTTCCTTATGCTAGCAATTATTAGCCCTCTCCCTAAGCATACTTAGGACTTCCTGATGGTATATGTTCAGATGCAAGACTAATTAGTGTATAATGCCAAAGTTAACACTAATAAACTGACCTTGGGATATTGTTTCTTGGATCTTCACTGTCATTAGCTAATCCACCAAACAAATAAGCCTTTTTTCCAACAAGCGTGAAACTATGACCAAGCCTGGGGCATGGAAGTAATCCATTTTCAGGTGACTTTGGGTAAAGGTGTTTCCATTCCCATCTACTTGCTTGCAATTCATATAACTGAAAACATGTAAAGGAATGCTATTATTAACAAGATGGAAACTGTGAAAGAGGCAACTTTAAAGCAATATCATAATTTGTACAAATATAAATCAAAATTTGGGATGGCCTTTGTCATATAAATATGTAATAGTGGACAAACCCCTTTCTCCACCGCACAGTTCACCTGTGTTTTAAGAGCTCACTCACTAAGATCTTCCAGCAATGGTGACATGCAAGTTGTCCCAAAAATCATGATGGGCAAATTTACTTGGAAATGGTTACTAAACTCATGTTTTTATCTTTAATAAGTGGCCATTAACAGTTCAAAGGTTTCAAACCTTACCAAGCAAAACATATTTAGGACCCGAATTTACACCCATAACTCTAACAAGGAACAACACAGCATGGAGCTATAGGGTAATACCTTGTTTTGCCTGAAATGCTGAAAAACAAAAATATGATTTTTACTTGTCTGCAATTCCGCAAGTATTACCCCCTTAACTCACCCAACGCTCTACATTACTGACTGGCAATACGCCTGGATACAATAATATCACTTATACTTCTTTTTTCATGTACTATATATGATATAACAACAAAGTGTGACAACGCAACTTTTGTCAAAATAAGACATTAGTGTTTTTAGAGGTAAAATAATCTCCAGAAACAAAGAGCAATTTTCAAGAAAATGCATAATACAACTTCTGTAGTATCTGTTTAAAACCAAACTTGTCAGCAGGTATCTAAATCTCGGTAACCCTACTCCAGGCCAAAATCTTGATTTGGGTAGCTAGAAAGCAACACACTGGATGTATGGGTCACAATTAGAGTTCGACGATCTATTTCGTCCGGTTCATTTTTCCACGTTACTCTGAGACTACCTGAATCGGTCATTTTTATTAAAGAACACCTTGAAGTAGCGTCACGTGATGGGACCTAAAAATGTAGTAATCCTAATTTTTCAGCTCTGATTGAAAAACCTCGACCTGAGCCGGGCAGCCGAACCACATTTCTATTATCTTCCAAATCCAACGCAAAGGCGTTCAGCGACAGGTAAATTGTCAATCACCACAGAAGACCGCGAAAAGCAGAGATCAAATAGAGAAAAAAAATATTCCTCGTAACCATTCAACATAAAAATTCAATAATTTCCCTACCTCGTTTGAATATCGTCCATATTCTACCATCCCACCAAAGACGAGTAATCTAGTCCCATCGCAAATGAATCCATACGCTGCACAACCTGGGGGAATATCTCCTTGGACAGCGGGAGAGAACCATTGGTTCGAAGCTACAACAAATGTACAAATCAAAATTGTAAATAAGCTCAACAAACCAGATCCATCGTAAAACCAAGATCTTTAGTAAAATAAGGCAATCTTACAACCAATATAACCTAGTATGATTTCCTCAACATCTAAATATTATCTTGCGTGAGTATACGAAGCGGCTGGAAAAGGGGGCTTTGCCCAAGTTATATCTAAAATCTGAAAATATTTATTAACACAATTCACCAACATTCATCAACACACTATTATTATAGCCTTACCTGTATTATAGACATGGAGCTCTTCTACTATTCCTTCATTTCCTCCACCAAATATAACAATCAAGTCACGAATGGCAACTGCTCTATGACCATGTCTGGGTCTAGGGCTAGGGCCTGATGGATCAGACACCCGTTTCCATCTCATACAGGCAGCCATGTTGTTTACATGGCTTTCATTAAAAAGCAAAATGGCGCCTCTCAGCTGGGGCGCAAGCGCAATATAGCAGAAGGCGGAAACGACGCAGTAGAAACCAGACTCCTGTTAAGAGTTATTGCAAAATTACATCGGACCCCGTAAATGAAAACCTCGGAAAACACGTTATGTTGTTTACCTTTGTAGCGAAAGCAAAGGACGGGCAAACAACGTTTAAAATGTTTTTTAAAGACTACAAGAGAGATAATACGAGGACATTGATTCCTATGCTGTCGTCTACAGAAGTTTGATGGAGCTAAACCGCAGTTTCGTGCAACGTTTTACTCTCATTGACTAGCTTGACGCCTGAGCACCTTAATGCATTGCGTTATAATGCAAATCATCGCCATGGATACCTAATATCTCTTTCAATTATCCTGTTCTGCTTTTCTCAAAAAGAGATTAGCTATGAAGTTGAAGAAACTAGGAGAGAAAGGTATTAGCGTTTACCCTACAGTGCTAAGCATCTGAACCAAATGCCATTGCCAAAGAGGGCCCGAGGAAGAAATAACCAACTGACCAATCAACTCTCGAAAAATTGTAGACGTCTTCAAACGCTGCTTTCTGGACTTTGTCCACCTGCGTTTTATAGTAAATAGTAGTTCATGTCGTTCTTCTTTGTGATGAGGGAAGATATAGTTTGATGATCCCCATAGTGTTTGGAGAAAATTTTCCAAGGAGGAAAAAAGGAACGTTGGGTTTTTGAAGATACAACAAGGACAAGAGGATTCCAAATTGAGGAGTAGAATGTAGGCCAACATAGTTACTCTTTGAGGCTCAACTTTGGGTGTACGGACTGCAACCTGTACTCTTATAACGGGTTCTAAATTAAAATTCCCTGGCGGTGCACTCTCGATTGTTAGAACCCTAATTGACTCAACCATGATTATCCGAATTTTTCAACCAAACGGCAAAAGTTTTTTTAAGCAGACCCTATTTCTACTATTTTCGCAAAGTTTCTAAGTCTTCTTATTGCAATCTACGTCCCCTGACCAGGATATATCGTCCTAAACACCAAACACAACAGAAAATTTTCACTCTTGTCTTTGTTTTCTGTTGTTTGACTTTCAATACTGCTGAGAACAGTAATTCTCAACCTTTGTCTAACCACTTACCCCCTTGAATAATGGGCTGAATGCAATGAACCCAAAATAGAGCGTTTGTCTAGGAAAATTGATATTATTCTAAATTCAAAAACTTCAAGCTTACAGGACCCAAGAGAGCAATTGCAATACGGGAAAAAACTATTAATTTACTTTAAATGATCCGTTTAAATTTGTTTAGAATGATTTTTATGCGTAAAGGGACCAGCCTCGTCTCAAAGTCTGCGTGAAAGAAAGAAATATAATGATACCCGTTATTATAGCAGCATTTATAACTGAAGCACGTTAATAATAAAAAAACCGAAAACGCAGAAAATCAAGTTGTAAGTTATAATTTTATCCTGTATAAAAAACGTTCGGTCCTTAGTAAATGTTTTTGAAAAGGCACAATAAAATCCGCATCGTTTACGAACAAGAATGATACGTATAGACCAGCCTTACGCAAAACTTAGGGGCAAGCAGCACCCAAAAAACACTTTCTCTACAAATTTCGATATATCCCCTTGGGATCGACGTGTCCCTGCTTCAGAAATTCCTGCTTAAAGCTTTAGCCCTTCCCATACTGGAGGAGCCTCAAGGGGAGACTAGAAAACTTACAGAGCTATATTTTCATGACATTACATTGCTTAATCATTTTCCAATTTTCTGACTTTTCTTCAAATTTATTTAGAAGTAGTTTTAAAAAATTGTATTAAGAATTTGCTGCTGCTGACGTCATAATAACCCTATACTAATAGTTGCCAACAAACAACACGAAGTGCCAAATACTTCAAATATATTGCCCATGTATGTAGAGCGGAAAACAATGCAATCACAAAGAGAATGCTGTCTGCCAAAGCAACAAAGCCATACTACCAAGATCCATGGATCAAAATTACAAAGTTACTTGGAGTCGACATAAGTCAAGCAAAGCGTGCAACACAGTCAAAGAAGGAGTTCGCCGAGCTAGGCCCCTTGCACTAAATGATTTACACTTTGGTAGAAAATACTGTTCTAACATTGTACGTTTTAGTCCAAGAGCCAGTGACAAATAACGCCCTCCACAAGGTCCCAAGCTGCAATAGGTTAACCATGGGCTTCTCTGCCAGATTCAACTGATCAGCTGGTACAGATAGTGGACTATGGCCCCTTTTAGTTTTCCAAAATTTAGGCCGAGGCCCTCTGTAAAGTCCTAGCACAAAACATTAGGTCCTAAGTTACAGTCTAGTGTCAAATATGGGCAGCTGACCAAGCAAATGGGCTTTATCCCCCAGTCAGCCCCTCTGAAAGAACCTAATTCGAGGCATTTTAACCCTCAATAAGGTCCCAAGTCAAAATTTTCTTTATTGCTTCCAGTAGGCACTTTAAAAACTGAAAATGGGCAACTGACCTGAGATTTCTCTCAAGTCGGATCAGTCAACTTCCATTTTCTGTGTAGACCCACTCAGGGGTGCTGGTTACCCTTTGCAAGGTCCCAGCTCCGAAACAAGAGTCTGAATAGGAACAGTTGCTGCTGTGTCAAAGATGGGAAGCGGACTACCCAATTGGATTCTAACCTCCCAGTCAGCCACACCCATAGTGCCCAATCACGGACTTTATGCCCCTTCATAAGGTTCTAGATCAAACTTCTCTTTACTGCCTCCATTAGACACGGCAGAAACTGACCAGGTGTAGCTGACCTGAAATTTACCTAAATTTGGGCTATTCAGCTCTGTGTTTTCGTATAGACCCACTCAAAGGTTCTGATTACCATATATTAAACCCCATCCCCCAAATAAGATCCTTAGTAGCGATTGTGTCTCTAGTGGCAGCTACGGACATCTCACCGCTCATATAGGCCTACGTTTATTGACTTCAGTCGGCTCTTTCTAAAGGTTGACCTTACCCTTCGGGCATTTGCAATATCTTCAGCAGTCCTACATTTCGTTAGATGCTGGGAAGATTATTATGCAAACACCTGTAACGAAACTTCCAGAATATCTGCAAATGAAGGGCATCTTTAAAGGCGAAGTAGAAATTGCAGACTTGTTGAAACAGCTATTTACTTACCTCATATGCGGTGTGGATAAGCGACGTGGTAACTCATCTTCGAAATTCCGACGAATTAATATCTCATATGCTGACGCAATTTTTTGTCCACATCGGGTGACAGGAAACCCTCTAAGTCTCTTAAGCTTGGTTTAGCCGTAAAAAGTTTAACTGGCAGAAGGAAAATGGTCGGAGTATTGAATTCTGGATTCTGTACTAGTTACAACACTCTTCAAGAGCTAACAATTAAAGTAACATTTGAGGCACACAAGTTTGAGCGTTTTACACCGCAAGGAATGAAGCTGGACCCTCTAGCCTAGCGACAGGTAAAACCTCTTGCAGCCTGGAGCCTTACAGAGGGTATATTTTGTTGCTTGCTTCTGAACTATTTGAACGGTCTGTAGGTGCTTCTCAGCTTCCGACTGTTATGTGGCGTCATAACCTCCATTTCAAAAGTAAATGTATTGTTCTCTAGTGTAAGGACGAGGTATCACACCTGCGAAACTTTAGGTCTAAACAGAAGACATTTCCAGATTTAATGGCATTGATATAGACGAATTTGTGCTAGCATACCCTTTCCTGATTTTGGGAAACTCAGAATAGTCCTCTCTGGATACGGTTACAACCTTCCGTAAATCCAAGTGAATTGAAATTTACAACGTTTCTGATGACCTGATGTTGTCTATTTTGCGCATGAACACCGTATGAGTATTTATTGGAGTTAAAAATATAGATTTTCGTTGAAAGAAAAGAGGTTTAAATTTTGGGCCTCGACAACCAGCTTTGCCGTATCCGAACGGTCTACTTCTCTATTACGTTCATACCCTTCGGATGATCGAGGCTGCATTGTATTCAACTAATTTTATAAACAGACTGGTGGAGGTGGGCTCAACAACCCTTCCTTGTTTATAGCTGGCGCTACCTCTAACACAGATGGGACTAATCCTTGATAAGTAAACCCATTCATGGCAAATGAAAGAAGTAATCTTCTTGAGAAAAATGATAGATTTTGATAGGGCTTCAAAATTACGGTGATTAACTATTGAATGAGTGGATCGAAAATATAAACAAATCTAGGACATTTCCGGCACATTGCATAATGAATCAGCGGGAAAGATAAGGGAAATGAATAGGTGGTAGAAGCTCCTGTTGAGATAATTCATTGCGAAGAAATGAACTAGTTTTCACAAACAAAAGCAATCATTTGCCATTTTCTTACCATGCGCTCTGTTTTTGAAGACAGAAATCCAGGATTCAACAGCTGCTTGCTATATTATTATTTACAAGAGCTGAGTTGAGAAAAGAAATGGTTGTTGTGTGGGAAATTAATAAAGATATCGGATTGTCTTGAAAGTGTACTATGTGCAATCCTTCATCAACAAACGCTTGTCGGCCTGGAACGTAAGGAAACTGCTGTTAGGAGAGTTAGATAGCTCTTGGAGGGATAAATCTAGTAAGAAAACGTACTGGTACAACTTGAGAGTTGAAAATTTACCAAAGTGGGACGTTGTATCAGAGAACATCAATTTATCATTTCAATAAAGAAATTCCAGTGCAAACAAAACGTCCCACAAACGCAATCCAGTTGCATCTTATGCGACCTTGTGTTTTGCCCTTTATTCATGATATGTGGCTTACATGACATTAAGGACACACTTTTCTTTGACCATATTATCATTCTGTGAGTAACCAAGTAAAGTTGAGTTTTCTTTTATCAATATCACAACTTATCATTGTAGAGGCCAGCATGTATTTGATATTGTTTTGTTTTCTACAGTCACAGAAAACTATGAAATGATACAAACAAACACACAAAGATATGAGACCGACAAGACAACAGCTTATCAACAAACCTCGGAATTTCAGTTAGGTCTTCTTCATTTCAAAATAGAATCGTTAGTTGAAACAGGAAACGTTTTCAAATGAGTTTGCTATTTTTTGTGTCAAATTTGCTTCTTCGTAAGAGGAGAAATGATGAATAATAACCTTGCATAAAGTCAAAGATAGTAAACTGACACAAAAGTAGGAAATACATACGTGCAATTTACAAGTATAAAGTATAAGCAACTGCTATGCTACACCACTAATAAGCGGAGGATTTATTACAGATTAAAGAAACATGTTCTTCTTATCTTTCGTGCTTGATACGTTCCCATTTTTCACTGATCTGATATGAGTGCTTATGTTTGAATTTGTGGAGAGAGGGAAAACTCTACTTACTCCCCCCAAAAGAAGTAGGAAGGCATCAAATATTCACTAACAAAATCCAACACGAGCTGAACAAAAATCTAAAAGAAAAAAAATTACACCAGGGAAGCTACTATCTGCCACCTCAGAGAATTTCGTATCTGGAGAGTACATAGTAGAAACGAAAAGGCAAGAAGGAAAAAGATATTTTTATTGCAATGGTACAGCTTGATTAAAACGGGTTGCTAAGATCCGAAACGAAATAGACACTCGAGAAATTCCAACAATCTTCAGACATCCACAATCCGTTGCTAAAAAACAAAACTCAATCTACAAACACACAAACCAATCTGCCGAAAATACAAACACCATCTGATCCAGAAGCTTCATACAGCTACTTTTGTTTACTATGTACAATAGATACATATTAGCCAATCAAACATACAAGACAAAAGATGACGAAGGCAGATAAAATATAGAGCAACGGAAAGAGTGCAGCAGACACACGTGCCACAGAGCAACATATGAAAGCAACATTACACATGATCAGCACACAAAGTTGACATGGTTGGACAAATACCAAGAGCAGAAGCAAACAGTAATACAACGGGTAAAACTACAGAGTAATACTAATAAATAAATAGGTGAATTACTGATACAATATGTAGGAGATCGATTTTACTAATAAGAAGGATAAAATGTTTAGATTCAGTTCAGTCTACTCCATAGCAAACATTAGCACTTGTTACACAAGCAATTGAACTTACAAAAGACGAGTAGGTGAAACCCTTTAACCTTCTGGGTATTTGTGGTAGTGTAAGGTATAGACTTAGAGGCTCTTACTCCACAGGTGGTCTGTTGTAGTCACTACAGATCAGAAATTCTGAACATGCCCGGAGAAGGTCGAGAAAAAGATCTAAATATTTAAAATCATTTCATAAAGTATGGCAAAATAGTTTCCTTCGTCTCCAGTATCTTGTCTTCCTTTCTGTAAGATAATAGGATGTGCGTCATACTGGATTAAATCTAATCTAGTGAATCCCTTATGGATGCTGGAGATCCTTAAGGCTTTATTCTTGAACCTACTCTTCTCTACCTTTACATTAACGACTTTACTGGTGATGATCTTCATCTATAAACATCTATTGTAACTAAACATCGTTACACTCTGGCATGGTTGCACAACAAATAGCAGGTTAAACTTGTTGCAAATTTTGGAGCTGAATTTCAGACTTTTAAGGAATGGGGAGGGAAATAGCTAGTCATTTCTAGTTGTGAAAAGACAAAAGTAGCCTTGGTCACAAAGAACTGAATCCTTATTCTCCCATAAATTCATCAATAATAGCATTAGCAAGTTTTATACTTGTTTGAAGGTGCTTCTTGATTGCAATTGCTTCTTGTTTGAAGTTGCTTCTTGTTTGCAATTGCTTCTTTTATCGCGGTTGCTTCTTGTCCTCAGGTTTCTTCTTGTTCTGAGATGGGGTCTTGTTTTGAGGTTGCTTATTGTTCCAAGATTGCTGTTGTTTGATAATACTCGTTGTCATGAGGTTGCTGTTGTTTGAGATTGCTTCTTGTTTGCGGTTGCTTCTATTTTAAAATTGCTCCTTGTTTGAAGTTGCTTGTTGTTTGAAGTTGCTTCTTTTCTTGAGGTTGCTTCTTGTTTTGAAGTTCCTTATTGTCTTGAGGTATACTAGTGTACAAATGTGCTTTGTCTCTTAATGTCTCCAAATATATATTTGAGTCATTAAATTCATTCTTCTGGCAATTCAACTCCGTGGAAGGATGGTTCCTTTATCGAGCACCATAATGTCATTGGAAACTGAAGTTGATAAAAGGATGGCGCCTGATAGATAGCAGGGTTGGCACGATTTAAATCAAATGATTTAAATCACCGATGTAAATCATGATTTAAATCAAATGATTTTTTTATTTAAATCACCGATTTAAATCAAACGCTTGATTTTTTAAAAATTT
>JAAAKL020012810.1:0-12818 GCA_010016065.2 Carybdea cf. marsupialis auct. non (Linnaeus, 1758)
GCATGTGGTAGTAGGAAGAAAGAGGTAGTGAGAGGCAAACGATCCAGAAACAAGGATGGAAAGATAAGAAGTATTCTTTGTTTTGCAGTTTTTCATAATATTATTTATATCTACATGTACTATAACAGAAAGGAAATAGAATGGAGCTTAAAAAGGCTTCCTTGTATGATGGATTTAGGCAAAGCCACAGCAGGTTGGAAGGGTTCATAGATGAGTGCATTCTGTGCAATACAAAGTGATCTGAGTGTCAAGAACAATATTTATTGTGGACATGTAATCGAAACAATCGCAAGTCTCAAGATTGCCCATACCTATGTACTCAGTGAATCTGATCATCACACAACTTTGTCATTGTGCCCTTTTACTGCTCTCATGATGATTGTACCACATTACCAACTCAAAAGTAAGTCATTCTATCTAATAAGGTAGGCCAATAGTATACAATAATGTCCTCCCTCAACACTCAGTTTAGCACTGTGGACTACTGATAACTGCTGTTTTCCAATTTGTTTGGAGTTATCCATAATGTATACCGAGATGACTGCGTAAATGTCAGTCTTGAGTGATGTTGGCCAGAGTAATAAAGTTTTGAATAATCATAGGTAGCAGTAAAAAATGTAGCAGCTCCTATACCACAGCATTCGCATCAGTATGTTCCTACCATAGAATAACTTACTTGACATACTGAGTATAAATGTGATCGATGTAGTCATTACTATTGGTATGTTATGCCTGGTAGTCTCCTAGTCATCCTCTATTTTTGCAAAAGATTCATTGTTTCCAATATTTACGTCAGGATTAATTTCAAATTTCCCCAAAGTCCTTTACTCTATTCCAAGTTGACACTGTTACGGCACAGTTTAATGAAAATTTATAAAAACGTTATCAAGATAAATGCACAAGCAAGCTTAAGAAGTTTATAGTATGTTGTATGTAAGTGCCACGTTTGATCATATGTATGAGTAAAAATCTCTTATTAGAACCCTAAGTCATTTTGGTGTACAAATCTTCCAAACAAATTATGTTTCATCGTGAGTAACATGACCACATAAATGTGGTAAAGTTTGTTTTTTAATACGTCGAGTGTCATCAGCATGTTTATTTATGACAACCATGGTACTGCTTTACTTGTGATGAACATAGTATGACCTCAGGCAAAACTGATTTCCACAAAATTCTCCACAAAATTTTTAAAACTTACAGTTGTCTTTCAAACCACATTTCTAAAGTACCATTGGTCAATGAGTAACCAATCACAGTATTACTATTCATCTAAGTTGCAAAAGTAACATGTGGCACCAGACACTTTTTACATGGTCTACATAGCAACTGGTTGGTTTACCAAATGCAACTAAAATGATATACGGCGAATATCATAATTCTCAACTATACGTCATTGTCATGTTTTACTGATTTAGTCAAAGTCTTGGTGTGAAAAACTGAAAGCAAGCAATGAAAATCAGTTACATTGACACAATTTTTTGTATGTAAGTCAAGTAAAAGTATCAAAAATTTACAATCAACCATAGAGTGTAAACAGCCCCCAAATCTCTTGATAGTAAAGTCCAAAATGAATGAAAGTCATTGAGCAATACCTTTTGACTGATGAGTTCTTCTGAAGTAATAGGTTATCTAGAGTATCAATGTAACTTGGGTAGATGCACCCCATATTTTTGTTTAATATCAAGTAGTATGCTTTTTTAATATGCACAGCGGGCAAGTGTAGGTAACCTGCGTCATTGATTTGCACCTGCTATGTAAACTGTTGACAAAATAACCTTACAAGGTTCCCTTAATTTTACGTTGGTACATCGGTCTCTCACTTGTCAACGTCTGTGTTACATAACTAAGCCCGTCCTAGATGGCCAATTTTGAATTGTGTTCACCAGGCCTTTGTAAAAATGCTTCTTGCTTAAGACGTTCTTTGGAAAAGTATAAGAGATAAGACACGAAAAAGTAAAGTGCAAGATAACATAAGTCACCCCCACCTGTTATCTGTACTTCCAAATAGGGAATAGTTTCTTATAAACAAAATCAAATTTATTGTCTCATTCTTCCAAGATATTTGTATTAAACGTAAAATATTGAGTTGATTTGGAATTCCTCCAGTAATCAATCATTTTACCTCGTTTGCAGGAACCTCTCAAGTCAAGAGCTCCACAACTTCATTTAGAATACAGATTTTACAAGGCTTTAGGCCAAGCAGGTAGGCATCTATTTAGCGTGTTGCTGATTTTTCTTCCTGTAATGTTTTGATGCACGCAGGCCGAAACCGATTGCAAGAAATTAACCACTTTCGTTGCAATGATTCAATTAAGTAGTCATTAGAGAATAGATGCGTGTATTAGCAGCCAGCCCATGAGCCCCACTCTTTCACAAAGCTGAGCTCAGATCGTTGTGTGCGACCCCAAATCACGTCTGATTTAGCACAAGGAAAGAAGCCGGTGTTAATAGGTGCTCTAGAGTATTCTCAGCATAGTCACCGAACTATACCTTGACCAGGAAAAAGAAGACAATGAGACAATCAAAATTGGACTGATTGCAGACACGAGGATAGATTCAAAATTCATCAGTCTGCAGCAACTGTTGTGGACAATTTCTTGTTGTCAGATGACATGTATGTAATAAGCTTGACTCGAAAAAAATTGTTGTATACCAAGAAGTCCTCAGGTAGCTTTTACACAATCATGATGAAGATCCGCCAAGCTGTACAACTTGTTACCATGCTTACTCCTGGGATGCGACAGTGAGTAGATATTCAAGATAAAGAGACGACGTGGTGCAACTATTGGCACGTGACGTACATTTGTAGTGCTCATCTGAGTGCGCATGATCTGAGAAACGTTCTTACTGAGCGATGGAACATACCTAGTGGCTTGCTTGCCACTCTCCGGTGCAGTAGTAGTCCAAATCATAGGATCATTCTATTTGAATGTCAGAACTACCTTCCTTTCTTTCTTCAGTTTGATGGATTTACTGTTTATTTACTGTATGCTTCAACAGTGGCCGGGATTGACAGACTGAGACCACCTTTATACCGTAACGGATCCACATCGATCTCTTGCCAAATGGCGAAAGGTACGGCTTGTGTTTACACAGTTACCCTTGGCCTCCATTTCGGACCGGAAGTGTTTCTATCTGGCAACGCTGTTGTAGCGACAGTAAATGAATCCGTTTCCCATTCAAGCTCGTGCAAACGCAGGGAACGGAGTCAAATGCTTGCAATGTGAATAAGAGGAATTTAAGTGTGCATCTGAGGCTGTTACAATATCAGGTGGAACGTAATGAATTGTTGACATCGTGACGCACCATGTTCTGAAAATGATAGAATAAGTTTGTCAATCGATTGCAGTCTCATAGCATTCAGCAGAGTAACAACTTTCGCTGTGAAGCAACGCCAGTTTGTTATGTTGATTTCGTACTTACCGATGGTAACAACAGCAATGCTTCCAAAGACTGTTTACACTCTTACAAATGTATACCGTATAGGGATCTATTCCCGTGTATATACAAGAGGAATGGAGATGATACCGAAATCTTGTCGTGTAAACGCTCGGCAAAAATTTGGTATGGTATACATTTGGGAACGAAACTATTTGGATTCGTCCCGTCCCCCCGTCCCCCCGTCTCTCGTTTACACAGATTCTGAGAAATTGTTGCCTTGCAGATAATAATAAGGATTGGGATCGTCTTGGCTGAGGCATCCATTGGAGTTTATTTTCTTTACATTCGAGTAGACAGTGTATGATCTGCCACTTTAAAATGTTTTACGTTGGAAGATTGTAGTTACGAGGGCTCCATATCGTGGATGGTTACCTCCCGAAGGTAATTGTTGTCTTTTTGAATGGCTATTTCACACCGCAAGATTATTATTCCTCTTTTTTAAGTTCATATCAACGTGGTCGTAAGTCGTCAATCGTTACTTGAGGATGGTGGCGAGCCTTGTCAACTACTACGCAGATGGTAAAAGAGACGCCTTAGTTGAGTACTATTCGGGAAAAAGTGGGGTGTGTTTTAACAGCTGTATATTGCTATTTAAATCCAGAAATGCCTTACAATTTGAAAAATTAAGAAGCCATATGGTTGATGTTTTGCGGGAATTCAAGTATTTGTAGGTTGTCGAATGTTTACAGTACTTTTCGGCAGTTTAAACGATATTAAGATTTGTGAGTTGAATCTGATGATTGTTTGTCGACTTTTGCTAAACATCTGCCCTTTCGTTGATTTGTGTTCAAAACAACAATAGACTTTTGGTCTTCCCAGTTTTATCTTAGCCAAAGAGCCGTGATCATGGAAGGGCTTTATTGAACAAAATCGTTTGTTATTCATACTGCCTGCAAAGAAAAATATTTATCCGTGCCATTGCTCTTTTGGGCTACGGTAGCAGTGTTTGCCTTACACAGTGCAGAGTGACCCATTCACTTGATTGGATTGGATTTGCAGCTGCAGGTAAACTTATGCGAGAACGAAGAACGCAATACAGGAGTCTATGTCGCAATAGCAGTTTGTATTTGGCGTTATGTTATCGTCGCTGTTTAATGAACATGCGATCAAACTGTGGGCAGCTAAGTGACTGGAGTGACATAAAAGATAAACCAATGATACCACGATGCGAAGGAGCGTCACGATTGCTGGATGCTTACCAATGCGCGTATTAGCTGCTAGTGTAAGAAATCAGAATTAGTAGAGGGAGTTTTAAGGGTGATCACAATGTGTGCTCCCCTCCCCCATAGGCATGCCAGAAAACCCCTTCCCTGCTCTCAGGATCAGCAAATTGGAAAGAATCTTTTGGGGAAGTGGTTGCTGCAGATATATTGTTGCATTATCTCCTCTGCATGTGTGCCCTCACATTTGATAATTTCGACAAGAATGGAAACAAACTTTCCAGAATGTGCCAAAGATTTAAGTGTGTAGAAAGTGACTGTCTTTAAGTTCAGTTGCTTTAGGTTTCATTTATTGGACGTTGCAGTAGCAACGGGAGAAGTAGAACTTGGTCCAGTCATCCGATGAACTCATACTATTGACAGAAATGTTGCTCGTAAGAAAATATAAAATACTCTACTGTCGACTTGGAATGCCGATACATGTATACTAATAACTTTTGTTTAAAGCGGTTGCCATTCCTTGAGATAGATTGTAGGGTTCCTTGGGCTATTTTGAAGCTAATGAAATATGAGAGAATTATAGTAACTTGAAGGTAGATGCAAATGAAGGAAAGGAAAACAGTGAGCAAGCTTTTGTTATACCGTAAATGGACAAAAATGTATCCAGTTTCGTTTTAAATGTTACTAATTTCATAATTGCCATATATTGGATGTTATCACTTTATGAGAGTTCTTCTTTAATTAACTTTTCACCTCACGAAACAACAATTTGGTCGGGAGACTCATGAATACACTCTTTTCAAAACGTTTTTACGAAAATCAACAGATTGGCGGAAGCTACCGCAGATACTTTCATCCACAAATTTGATATGATGTTCCGTTATTTGGTCGACCGATTTAGTCATTCACCATCTGCTTCTGAATCGTTAATTTCATTTATCAGAAATGCTAGTTAGCCAGGTGATTAGATTTTTGACCATTTAGGTTTTTCATCACGTTTTTGAAATCATAGCTCCTTTACATCGGCTGTGGCCACTTGCCCGAGTCGAAATAAGCATGCTAGATAATCATCAGAATGGATGCAAAGCTGGGATTAACAGAGACAGAAAAGAGTTCAAATAAAAGCCAAAGAGTAAAAAATGAGCAGATGTCGTGACTGCCAAGGTCTTAAAATGTGGCATATAGATTGGAGAGAGAAAGGTGGGAGGCTTAGTTGCGGGGAGGGATCTTTCCCAACCTTAAATTTTTGTCATAAAGTGTGCAAATCGCACACCATGAGACTGTCATAAAGTATGCAAACCACACACACGACTATGAGAGTGCATGGTTATGTGGAAACACATCGTTTAATAGACGTGGAGAAAAATGAACACACATAGATACTAAGGAGGTACATTATCAGAAGCAAAATTACACAGGGAAGTGTAAGATACAAATTTTCCCCAAAGAGAAAGCATATGATTCCCATTGCCACATACCAAAACTGCGTTGCACATTAATTCAGTAATAACTTTGAGTATAAATTCAATGGTTATCATATGCACCACCTTTTTCAACGATAACAGAAGTGTCAAGTGTGAGATATTGCAAGTATCGTATTTTCTTGAGCGCATATCACATCAAGATACAGAAATGCCTCCACTAATTTTCAAAAAGGATAAAAAAACTCATGTTTACATTACCGGCCCGCAATAAGAGAAAGGGATTGATGTTGACAAATGAGTTAATGAGTTAGATTGATATTTGAGAGTAGCGTCGAATGAACGAAATATAAACAAATGGAACTGAAACAAGTACGAGGTAAGTATAAAAAGTGCGGCCACTACTCTTTATTGTTGTTAGGGGGGTTGGGGGTACGTTTGCAATGGACCAGAGCAGCAGACTGCAGTCAAAAGGGTTATACACAGCCCCTGTTAGTGTGCCAATGTTCTGTATGACAATCATCAATGTCCATATATTTCTTTAAGGGACAGCTATAAGTTGATACGCATGGCCAACCATCTTACCCAATGTCTGCAATTTAATATTTTTCAAATATCCCTCATATTGTGAGGACTGTTCAGGTCGCGTAAGAGACATGTGTATAACACTGTTCCCGTGCATTTCAAAGTGGACAACAACTCAAGCAAGCAGATTGCCTCCGAGCGAATTTCCTCATTATCTACCTAAGGGTATTTCAAACACTTACATCTACGTACGGACCACATTGCATCGATTGAATACAGCTTTTAGTATCATTCTTAAAGAAAGTGGAATGTAGAAAAATAATATCACGTCATTATTTGTACGTCGTGCAGTGTTGCTTGCGAGGTGTGTGTGGAAATTTTCGTTACTAAAGCAATATTGTTATCATGCAATATTGAAGCCGCAACTAAGCTACTGATTGATAGTTTTAACGTCAAAAATGGCGATTTCCTGTGGTGCTTCGGCACGCTAAGGAGAAAGAAAGTTCGAGCATTCTGGTGTGAGGAAGCTATAGAGTGCTGGAAAGGGCTCCACCTTACTGTGACGACACCTTCATGTTGTTTAAGGCGGCTCCACTCTGCCGCTTTACAGTAGTAGCAAGCTTGACACAGTAAAAGTAGAAGTTAGACAGTTTCAAGTGTTTAAGCCTTACGGGAATGAAATGACAAGTAAAAAGCACCCCCCTCCCCCCCTCCCCCAGCATAAAAATTTGAGTAGAGCAAGGGTAGGTAGATTCAAATGATTTGATTTTGTGATGTACAGGTATTGTTAACAAGAGTCAGTTGCGATGTTGTTTTTACTCCAAAACTAAGTGTCATTATTAGGTCATGTCTAGTCAGTGTAACAGTTGATAGCCTGCCGAAAGTGGATAATAATGCTAACTTAAGAGTACCATACGGATTCAAGTGTAGGAAAATTACTTGTTACATAAAATGGCGATCACATTTAGAGGTAGTAACGAAGAAAATGGGCTTCCATGGCACGACTGATCGTTACAAAGTCGTCTATGTTGCATCGATGTGGTTGGAAGCAACTGCTTTTCTACTGAATGGTGGGTGAATGCATAAAGAAAAAGCAAACAGTAATGTGTTGTCACACACCGACGTCTCCAGCCTTGCCCAAACAAGTCTAGAATGTGAGGCGCGATATGAGAACTTAGGCCTTGACATTAGCACTTCTTATTGTCACTTTTCTACTTCAGGACGCTTTATCACCCAAGTTTACAGTACCAGACTAAATGGTATTTTGCATCGGTACATGTAGCGTGGTTTTCTGAAGTCTGAAGGAGGTTCTTACCTCAGTGATACTTGGGGTGATTTGAGTGATAACAAGTAAAAGATATAAAGTAGGCCTTTGATGCTTTTATTTTTAAGTCCACGTATCATTGTTAGTTTTGTTTCTTGAATGTCGCTGAAATTATGGTGTTATAAAGTCGTACCTGTCGCTTTGAACGGTGATTGTTGGGATTTAACTGTCAATCGTTTATTCACAGAGGGAATACCTCAAGTTTACTACTTCGGAGCATGTGGAAAGTACAACGCCATGGTAATGGAATTACTAGGGCCAAGTCTAGAGGATTTATTTGACCTGTGCGAGAGGCAGTTTACACAGAAATCAGTGCTAATGATAGCCATGCAGCTGGTATGTTTATCTCATGTTTGTTTTGCATAGTTTTGTTTGACAGTCGCATAGACAAACTTGAGAACGTTTGAAACTCGTTGTCAAAACAACAGACTGCATATGTAAATAGAGAATTTTGAGAAGAAACGCCAGGTTAAAAACGGCTTTAAAAGTTACGGAAGTCACGCAAGTATTTTACCATTGTACAAAACTACCCCCACTTCCCACCCCTGTCACTTTGTGCTTTCAGAATTTTAAATCTGAGCAGACAGAACAGGGACAAGAGAAACAAATGCAGCGGAGATTAAAGTTTTAACATAAATCGTGAACCATTTTACTTCCTTTCTTGTATTTCCCTTGGTTACAAGATTGTATGTAGCATTGTTTGCTTGTCAAAAGGGATAAAATGTGCAACGTTCGTTATCTTTTATTTCAACTTTCGTTGATTTCGGGAGCTTTTGTGTGGCCGTAACAGAGCCCCCTCCCCGGCTACAAGCGTCACTCGATTTTCTCAACCCACTCCTCGTTTCGGAACATGACAGTCCCCTTCTTTGCCGGTGATCCATTTTGATAAAGGAAGTAACAAGTATGGCTTTTAACCATTACAGCTTGCCTTGACAAGCCTTTGCAAGACTAAAAGTTGACGGGGCTGTAACCAAGAACATTTTGAATTATTTGGGATAGTGAGAAGATTTTTTACTTCTGAGGTGTTTGTATGTGATATTGGCTTCTAATTCTAATAGCCAATGTAAATCGGTCATCCATTTTTAAATTCGGTTACACCATCAGAATACCCATAGAATATCCCAATTAGAAAAAGTATGATGCTAGTTTTGTTACCCCTCTGTATGTAAAGGTGACATGTGCAACTGTTTCCATGGTAACAGTGATATTGGTTATGTAAGAGATTCCACTCCACCTCAAGAAGAATTATTCCAAAGGTTTTTTGTGCCCAATTTATTATTCTTGATATGTTTGGAGTATCTAAATAGAAAGTATAAGCAATTATCATTAAAGCGCTGTATTTGACTTCACGTAGCCGACTTATAGGCATTTATATGTTAAACAATAACCCTGTCACGACATGTCAAGCATAAGCTATCAGAGCCGAGATCACTCTCATCGAGATGTTTGGGCATTTTGAACAGATTAGACTTGTATGAAGAAAAACTCCACATCTGAAAATCCAGCCTAAAATTTTCCTACTACCAAAATTTCAAAGTCTTTGGTTACTATGGCTACATGAATGTTATTTTCGAATTTCCAAATGATTGTCGAATTCAAGAGCTTCGTTTTGATGCATGACAAAGTGTAGTTACCCGTAAATACAGGGGGCAAAAATACATGCCCGAAAAATGCCAGGAAAATGGCATTTCTTGCCTGTTTTCGATATTGTTTACTGTTTATTTGTATTTGAAATGTCCGTATTTAAAATTATTTTCCAACATTTATTTCGTACGAAATACGTTCACCGTACTCCAGTAAATCTGTGTAATGAATCCGTCGCGCGTTCGCATCTTTAGATATGATATTGTCGATGGCTTCTTTCTACCAATGCCTTCTTCCAAGCCCCACTGGCTCTTGTCTCCTTCAATTCCATCTCTCCCTCCGAATCTCTTTGATGCTTCGACCCAACCTGATCCGATTGCAAGGCATAGAATTCGACCTTATCAAGAAGAAAGTAAATCTATTTGTGTAAACAAGTGAACAGTCACATCAGCGGTAATGTTTCATAACATGTGCATCTTGCTGTGACATGTTAATGATATATCCGGCAGTATTCACCCTTTGCAAGTAAGGTGGTGCATAGAGTTGTATAAGTATTCCATAGTTATTGGCGCCACTTGTGTACGGGATGCTCTATCATTAGGACCAGATAATCAAAAGGGTGTTTGTGGTGCGATCCAACCCGGCGTTGAATTTTTCTCTGGGCCAAATCTGCTTCCGTATTGGGTTTGATAGGAATACTTCAATTTTAAGCCCCCGTTGGTCCCATCTGCAGCCTACTCCGCGTTTCGCATCGCATGGAAATGCAGCCTTTGCTTGTCATTTCCTTTGATAAAAGTTTTAGTTTGACGTTTCCTCTGCAACTGCTACAGTCTCTCGTTCATTTTTTGAGTTGTGTAGAATTACCTCATGATAACTCAGTGATTTACTAAATATGTAACATTTTCCTCGTAGATTCGACGGTTAGAATATGTTCATTCGAAGCATATGATATATAGAGATATTAAACCAGAGAATTTCTTAATTGGCCGAAAACAACATGGGACTGATAAAACAATATATATAATTGATTTTGGTCTAGCAAAGGAATACATTGATCCCGAAACAAAAAAGCATATACCTTACAGAGAACACAAAAGTCTGACAGGGACAGCACGATATATGAGCATAAATACACATCTAGGAAAAGGTAAGCCTTTCTGCAGTTTCATTCGCACCATATAAAGTCCGAAGACCTCTCTCTTGTTCAAGATTTTAGGAAAGGCAGGATAGGTGGAGGACATAACTATGTATAGATGGATCAGAGTACATTCGGAGAAAAAGTGAAAATAAGGACCAGGGAACGCAAACAAATTACAGTTTGTTTACTTTTATTTATTGTTTATGGTTGTGTCCTGCTATATGTGATAATTTGGTAAAGTGCTTGATTGAGCCAGAACTGACAGCGGTATAGATTACCTATGAAAAATGTCGTCAGAAAGATCGCTTTATATTATAGAAGTAAGAGATTAGAAGGCCAAGAAGGAAGATGATATTCATTGAAGGAAGCAAAATGGCATAAAAATTACTTCTCTTTGTGGCCTTTTCAGTGCGAATTTCCGGCAGCTATACTTGCCGTTTATCTGCGAAAAATTGGCCTATCTGCCCGCTCTTTGCGCCAGTTAAATTTTGTCGCCATGCACTATCATTTAGTTGAATGATGTGTATTTTTGAAGCAATGCATTTGTCAAGCAATACTGGTAAATATGTGATACCATGCTACAGTCTAGTAAATTGTATTATAGCTTGCTCCGTTTTCATATCAGAAGCCAGTTGTTTAAGAGTTTGAGCACAGTTATCGATATCCAATAAAAAGGGTAGCAATAGCTGTGCATAACGTTTCGGCATCCGCTGCTACCCTTATCACCAGAAGACCGAAAATCAGCAAGGAATGTAATCACGCACAGTTATCATTGTTTTCTCTTCATTATCTTCAGTCACCACTTCTTCTGTTGTATCTTACTTCTATTGATTCGGCCGTAATATATATACAAAAGTTACATAGACTTGATGATATTTTGTAATTTTATCTACACCAAAACAATTGAATTATTACACAATTTCTTGCTGATGTCACAGTTTCATTTGAGCAATCTCGCGTTTAATGGACCTTCCCTGGGGTAGTTAGCAACAAACAAAGCAATTGCTTAATCCAATACCATGGATTTTTGCCAAGATAATCAATACACCGTTTCACTTTTCACTCTAACAACATTAATTAACCAATCACCTTGCTGGACGAGAGAAATTTGGTTCAAAATTTGCTCGCCTCCCCACTATACGCCAAGCAAAGCCAAATGTGAACAGATCGCGGTCAGATTCTTGTATTTGTATCTCGTCGGTAGTGGTTCTGTTTTACGAGATGTTCCTACCTAGCTAACAGAGATCGAGAGTAAAAGCTTAGGGACACAAAACAGGACATAGCTAATTCAGAAGCAGGAGTTGTCCATGCTAATGATAAATTGTCAAGAAGCAAGGGTCTACAACGACTCGTTCGCCGTGAATCAAAGTGGCCTATCGATGCTGTTTGAATTGAAATTGAATTGAATTGATGAATTTGACTATCTCATCACTATCCACTTTTTGTAAGTAAAATGATTATTAAGTAGGTACAAGATATCTTACCCGTGTTCTTGCATGTCAACACAACGTTCAAATTAGGCTACCGGTAGTCAACGTTCGTGAAGACGTATACGATTGCAGCCACATTTCATCGAAGGCTCGGAATTCCATCTGCCCCCCCCCCTCCCCCAACGAAGCCCTTGGCAGCTAGATACGTTTTTGATTAGTGTTCTATTCTGATTTTCTTATACCTAGTTTACATAGATTTGTAAAGGCAACAATGATTTCGGTCGCGGTATAAAAAGTATGTTCTGCGGCCTTGATTTACAGCGCACGGAAGGCTACTTCCAGCAATGTTTTTTTTAAGGATTCTATGAAAATATTTTTTTTGAAAAACGGATGTTACCTATATTTTTTATATCTTAGTCCATAATGTGTCCCACACAAAGGCCTGCTTAAGTTTTTGTCCACGAATACGCCTAAACGTAGTCTGTGTTCTGCTTCCAGAAGCCGTGGGTTTTTACTACGCACTTTGCCATGCAACCAACATGTCTGGTGATAGCCTGATCAGAAGCTCGACTGCTAAAGTCCGAAAGTAGAGGGGCCGTTTATAGAACAAGTTTCACGGTTTCTTTCTGCGTATTTGGTTTAGTCACGTATTTGTTTGCTGGCAGATTCTGCATATTTTTCTCCTTTGGGGGAAAAAGCATCCTCAAGTGCACCTTAAAAGCGTTTACCTTGAGATACAGCTTATTTTGAGAGAGCGGGTTGGTTCGTCGCAACTGCGATGTTTTCGAAGCT
>JAAAKL020012811.1:0-12818 GCA_010016065.2 Carybdea cf. marsupialis auct. non (Linnaeus, 1758)
TAAATTCGAAAAGCTAGACATCGACTCCCCGTTTTATTATTAAGATTGTCACGATTAAAAATAAAACCAGCATGTGTAGGTATTCTTAAATAAGGTACACAGTGATGTGGAATCCTACACGCTTATAATCGTGTACAGGCTTAGGGTGGCTATTACACAGAGGACGCAAGCTCTAGCTGTGTGTCCTTTCCACGGACACGATGGTCCTTCTCAAACTGAAAGGGGGGGGGGGCGGAATTTAAAGTGATCAAGAAACCACATCCTGTTTTGAAATGATTAAATCTTGTAAAAATTGAAGATATTAGTGCGTACGCAGTATATGGATGACCCTTAAAATATATTCTTTCACCCTATTCTATATGTCGCTACAGTCATTCGTATGAAAACGACTACGTTATCAGGAAAGTCCCTGAGAGAGATAGAAACAAAAATAAATCATACACACCCGTTTGATATTTATATTTTTTCCACTGTTAGACAGTATTCCAATGAAAATGGATACATTAAAATCTTCTAGAAATAACTACATCTTTACAGTTTTTACTGCCTCTCTAAAATAATATACGAAACACGATGTAGTTAAGGGTATCTAAATTACCAACCACATAAACTATGCCGTACGAACATTACCAATGTTAATTAGCACCGATCTAAACGTATAACGTTTTTTTAAATATATTTTAACATACAAACGATGAGGTACCTTGTGCAACACAACTAACATGTCTTTTAACATGACCTTTTAAGGCCGCTGTTTAACAAAATGGAAATAAGTAAGAACGAATTCAACGAATCACTCGAGGACCAAATCTCAAACTGAAAGAGAGTCTTTCCCAGAATGCCACCGAATGTACAAGGGAAATGAAAATTACAAAGCTGACTTTCATGGGTCCTCGATTTTAGAATATCGTTTTCAAAAATCAATGAAACAAATGATGCACAACCAATCACTGGTATCTATTTTTGGGACACACTCTTTATAGTAAAGCCAGTTTTTCAGTCCTCTAGTGTCATCTCGCTGACTAACACTTGGTTCCCCAGTTCAATGTCAAAATTAGGCTCAAATCAATGAGCTGGTTATGGGCTCTGCAATACAAATAACACAAGAAAATATGAACAAATTCCGTTAATCTATCACATTTACCCTCAATAAATAAGGAAGTAGTATTGTGGTACATGCATTCCCTACAAAATGCTGAATAATAACATTTCGTTGCTGTCAGCAGCAACTAACACACGGAAGACGTCTCAATGTTAGTTCGACTGGACAGCAAAACTTCGTAAAACGCACAGCAAGCCAATAACTATCACCGTTGCCAGAAGTAGGCCTATTAGGACCCACAGTTGACATTAATGAAGCCCCTACCTCTAAGGGTGAGAGCGGCGTATTCATATTTGTTAACGGGAGTATCTTGTTTTGCTGCTTCACTTGGGCATAATACATACAAACTCTTTGATGTAGGATGCTTTCCTTTACCAAATTATTTATTGGAAACTAAAGGAGGTTGGTAAGTATATTGACTAGTTTTAACCAAGTGGAGGTCCTGACTTAGTAACGTTAATGGCATGCGGACAACACGTAGATGAAACAGACAGAACTGGGTATACCAATTTGAGAATATAGTTATATTCAAAATACTGAGATATTGCCTATGTCATAAGTTTACCGAGTCTTAAATATCATATATTGTCTTGACATCAGATTACAACCTCTTGGTGAGAGTACGAGTTTTCCAGCTCTTGGAGACCCACGACGTCAGTATTCTGGAAAAAGGTGACATCCAGGGGCTGCAGTAGTATGACCAGATATTGTCTACTGCAACGTTATCATTCGTACTTGGTTTATCACTCTCTAGCTGCTTTGTCATCAGAATACATTCTCTAGCTGCTTTGCCATCAGGACACATATATCCTGCATTCAGTCTTTGACAGTACAGCTACTGTTAGGCACAGGATGTTCCCATACGAAAGAAAATAGTGTCGGAAATTTTATAGCATATGACTCGAAAAAACTAGAGATAGTATGCTCCAATGGCCGCACAAGTCCTGGCGTTTCCACAATTTGCATAATTCCGTTTTGCGTTGTAGACGAAGCTGAATTCCTGGTTTGTTTGCATCTCTTCAAGTTTGACACATAAATAGGGAAAGAGAAAGCTAACAATTGTTCGAGCTGTACACAATTACTGCGTTGGAATATTTTGAGTTCACTTTTAGAAAATCCAGTTTGTCCTTCACACTTGATTCAAATATGTAAGAAACATACATTCAATTTCAATGATGTATACAATATATCATCTTTTCTATTCTGAGGACATATTCTCAAACTGGCCCAATACTTTATTACCTTCCGTTTATAAACAAGCATTCATTTCCTTGTATACTCCACCCTCTATACAACTCCCAGGGAGCCTTGTCTATATACTTCATCATGATACTCCGGCATCGCTAATATCTACACAGCGTCATTTCCAGGGTTAAATGAAGCATCAGAGTTATCATCAGCAGGCTGTCTGCTAGAAGGTCCAGGTAACTGTACAGCCTCGTCTTTAAAGGACTGGTCAAAAGTGTCAACTGTTTCGTGAATATTTGAGCCGCCTTGTTCATCCTCCTGTGGGAACTGAAGCATTTCATCTCCTTCTGACTTAAATATTTTCAATTCTCTCCTGATACACTCTGCCGATGGCGGTGGCAGTTCTCTCAAAGAATCCAAACTCCGAATTTTACTACTGGCTAGCCTATTTTTCGTCTTATTATAACGAGTTTCACTAAAACGTTTGTGTGATCTACTGGTAACCCTTGCAACATCAGTTCCCAAGGGAAGAAATGGCTGTATGGTGGTATCAGTAGACATTTCATAGTTGTGAGAGTCGCTCGAAAATTCATCGTCATTTTCTTTTGTTGGATTGCTGTCATGTGACTGAACCATAGCAGCCAAGTGCTCTTGATCTAAAACGATATTTTTCTCGTCTCTTTGTTCAAATTTCCTCGGCGTAGCACTACCTGTAATGCTCTCTAGCTGCCCTAATTCTCCTGTCGATGAATTCAAAGAAGTAGATTTTCCTTTCAAAATCGACGACGTACTAGGAGTGAAATAGGAGTCCGTCTCTAGTACAATATCATCTGTGTCCTCGTCTGACGCGAGTGGATTTGACGTCGCATACTGGCAGGTATTAATGAGACGCTTCCGTAATTCTGGCAAACAGTGCTCATCACTCGATGGCAAAAGCACTATCTCTTCTGACTTTCTCATGACTGCCTCAGCATCTTCTTTCATCTGTGAACGTTCACCTCTAGTATGTATCTTTTGTGAACGGCTCATTGCTTCGCTATTCACCAATGATCCCTCAATATCGCCTCCAACCAAATGTTTTCGTAGAACTGAATAGGTTGGACTGGAACCCTTAAGTCGCACTTGCTGAGAAGATGATTTCCTCCGGCTGGCATCAGTACAAGTGTCAAGCACAGAATCGTTTTCATGCTCGTCTTGCTTACTCGGAGACCCTTGCCATCCATCAACCTTGCTTTCATCAGAAACAATCATACTCGTATCAGGAAACAAAGGAGAAATATTTAAATTACTCCCTGAGTTTACTGTAGCACCTTCCCTAGTAGTTAACAGTGTCTCGCTCACGATTCTCGCGTTTTTTTCGCAAATACTCACTTCATCAAACGTAGGCAAATCACCGCTGAGCTCTTCGTGCACGATATCCTCCGTTTCCTTCCGCTTTTCTGGTCCCCATGCCTCCACATATATGAAGTGATTGTTTAAAATCAATTGCTTAATGATTCTTTGTCTCTCCTTCTCTGTTTCATCATCAAGTGAAGAGGTCATATATTCGCTATTTTTCCTTGGATCTCTAAAATGTTTTTGCATAGAAGAGGTCAATGAGTTTGCGGCAGATTGTCTTTCCGACACATATGGAACCTGGCTGGCATACACCACACCATCCGTACGTTGAGTTTTGGAAGCCGGAATAGTCTCCGTATCCTCAACAGTTATCATTGGTACGCTAAACGGGACTTCTTCAACCGAGCTCCTACAGGTGAATGTTGTGTCACTGTTTGAACCCTCACCATTAACACCATGATTGTTGCTACATGACGATGGATCGTCATTTAAAGATCTTACTCCCTGCAATGGCGAATGCTTTTGCTTTTCCTCGACAATTGGGTCTTGAACGCCACTAGCATCTCCTCCTGACCTGCCACAGATCATCTCAATTCCATCAGAATGATATGTAGCCTTACGAACTTCACTCAATGTAGGAGAATCGCGGTCCTCTGTCATGAGAATGATGTCTTCTGATTTCTTTGTTTTGTCCTTCTGGCCCACTGCTGGAGGGTCATCAATGATCACAAGTTTTCTGTCTTCTGAGCCTGGGCTCGAAATTTCACTCCACGGTATTTTCACGTATGTCCCTTGATTACATGCAATAATTTCTTTCTCATCAGACGAAAATCTTCTACGCATGGCTGAAACTTTACCTGACACCTGAACAGCTAAAGAACCGCCTGTCTCCTGCAAGCTCTTCACTGAACTCCAACGCCTCTTGCCCTTATCATGCTTGGCTACATTTTCCTCATATGATAGATTACCCACATCATCCCTATTTTCGCTATACGTAGGAGGAGTAGTAACATGGTACTCATCTGAATACTCTTGGTTTTCGGAGTAGCTAGCCAGGGATGCAGCATCAGTTGAAACTCTTGCTGCGGTCGATTTGGTATGGCAAAGTAATCTTTCTTGCTGATTTACTAAACTGTGACTGTTGACACTCGTGTCACTTGACGTATCACTACTTCTAACAGAACTTGTGACTTGTTGTTCCAGCTCCAAGAATTCCTGGAGCGATTGAGAGTCCTTTACAGATGGCCGTCTGTTAACAACTTCGGAGAAATCCCTTTCGTCCACTAGCGCACCATGGCAATTTTCACAAAACAAAGGACGACGGTGCTTGCTTGACGTCGCGGTCTGTTTCAAGCATTTGCAGATTTGTCTACTAAGTGATAAGTCTTCTAGAGCCACCTCTGGCCCACTCGTTTGAGTACACTCACTGATACTGGCCAGTTGAGACGGCTTCTGCCGATTAAAGCTAGAGCACTTGCGAGAAGGCAATGGCAAGACATCTCCTACTTCCCCATTAGAGCAGGTCATACCGTCCTTAGTTGGCAGACTTTGGCCCTGAATCTCTTGATCTTTGAGTGCAGTTCTTGCTGAATGTAGTTCTCCATCTATGATAAGTTCCGATTTCAAGTCAATCTGTAGCACAGCCCCCGGTCGAGCTCCACTTTCAAAAATCTTACAGTCACTAAGTTGAATAAGGCTAGAGCTATCACTGTAATCATTAGTTTCTGCACTTACATCGGTATCACTGTAAGAACTTCGAACACTGACATGGCTATCCTTGGGTATTGACTGCCATGACTTACTTCTAACGTATCGACCATTCCTATAAAACACATGACCACTTCCTCGGTCCTTATTACATAAAATAATGTCATCCCCACTCGTTATGTAGCTAGTATCAGAGCTAAGTCGATCTCTTGTGCTGACGGTCAACCATGAGCTGCTAGTGCTCATATCATCCTCTCGGGCTTTGTAATCTTCAAGCCACTCTTGTAAAGTCATGTCCTCGACACTCGACTCCGTGGAAGACAAATCATAGCTCATGCACTGAGCTTGGTCACTGATACCTCGCACTTTTGACGAACTCTTGAATTTGTCCTGGGCCATTTTACTAAATCGGTGGTATCTTCCACCAACTTCCCAAGATTTGCAGTACCTTGCAGACTCAATAACCGATGAGCATTTAACCTTACTGATTGCTTCTGCAGCCGATTTTACGTGCTCGGAGGACCGACGTGAATGCAAACGGAATGGCCATTCAAGGCCGATGGCGTGTAACAGAAGCATGGTAAATGGAATCAGAGATGCAACGGCAAGAATCTTTACAATATTTGGTGTCCGGTAACGAAAGGTAACACGGTATCTTCCAGGTGGTAGCTTAGCAGCGATAAAGTTTGGTGCAATATGGTGTATGGGTACCCGAACTGAAAATCTAGACTCAAGCTGATCATTCAGTGTAACGTCATCGTCTACTGGAGTATAGTAACAGCGCCAGAATGGATGATAGGTCACCTTGAGTACAAGAAATTCTTGATTGTATACCTAAAATAAAAGAATGAAAAAAAGTTGGAAAGCGATGTGAAATATAGAAAACAAGCATCGAGCCTGAACCTCGTTCTGCCAAACCACAGGGAAACTGCCTAGTCTTAACCAATGACTAGACACCACGATTTAACGTTTTTATTCCCAGTTAATCACATGCAGTTCCAATAAATATTATACAATTTTCTACGAGTATTTTCACGCTCAAAATGATATACCTTTTACAAAATATTGAGGCTAGTGAATCCTAGCATCAATTCCAATTATTCTCTGCAACTAACGACTTTTAAGACAATGTCGGATCAAAATAAACAGTAATATTTTCATATATCCGATGTCAATTTTATAGGACTTTCGGTCCTATTGCAAGGTATGCATTCTTCATGTCATTTTGTGCGTCCAAAATGACTCTCTAAGAAGCGCGTCAGGACGTCAATAATACATTAATCGTCGAATCTTTTAAAATTGTTTAAATTTTTCAAACAGAAAGTTTACCAAGAGGAGACCAGAAGATAGCTTCAGAGTAAGAGACCATTACTCTCGGATTGCTGATAATCATCTTCCGGGCTAACTAATTTCGATAAAGCCGCCGCCCTTCTAGTTTTATTCCCCTCTCCTTACAGCAAAGTCATGCCCGTATACGTATCTTCCACACTTCGGAACAATTCAAGATATAAACTGTAAACTTTAATACATCAAGTTAAGCTACTCATTGAAGTGACTTATTCTTGTGTAAACCGGGATTTATAGAATTCACATAACGAATATTGACTCGAAACCAGCTTGAAAGTGGTTTGTTGTTGATATTAGACGCTAGCATTTTGTGGACTCGACCGGAACGTGACATAAATTTCGTTGTTGTACTGATGAAATCCAGTGATTTTAGTTCTAATTACTATTGCCTCCCTCTATTTCGTGAAATTTGTAGAAGCGAAGTGTTTTCTACACAACACTGCCAATGACTAACCTATAATTCTTCAAACTCTCAGTTACGAATTCATTTTGTAATTAAAAGCTTTTTTCGTCTGTCACTCCTCAAAGTACAAAATAGTCAGAATATTAATTGAAAAGAGAATCAATTATATTTGAAATAAAACTGAATACAAAATAAATTCACTATTTCGTGCAGTTCAATTATTCTGAACCATCAACAAACTCTCAATTAACTCATCCCAATTTCTTACGTTTTCCCTAACTATTCCGCTTATTTACCCCCCTCTACTATTTTGAGTTCAAAAATGCTGCTTCCAAAATAAATTTGTGTTCAATTTCCTTTTAAGCTAAAGTTCTGTAGAAACCAATCACCGTCTTCTCTGTCCCTGTTATGCTAAATATCATTTCGGATAAAATGTTTCCACATTTTTTAAGTATTAAAACCCGAGTAAACTTGAAAAATGAAGAACGGCAATACTAAACACCTAACAAAGGGAACTCGACTCAAAAATGTTACGTTCGAATCAAAGTTCACAAATCACGTGATATGTAGGAGGTACAACCCAAATATGGATACGTTATCTTAAAATAAGAACCAGGAAAAGCACGATTTGCGACTGGATGTTCTCATCTCCATCCCCTAGTTCAGTATGAAAATGTTTATATTTTGTTCTTGTCAAAACAAAGATAAGATACTGTGTCATGCGCTTAGATGATACACGACAAGTCACATGTATATCAGTTGAACGGATGGATGTTATTAACTGGATCCTCTCCTTTTGCGTTCACGCGCATTATGTACTCGTCAGAAATTAAAATTGTATTTTTTACTTGTAATCCCAGCCTCATCTTGTTTTTTGAAATTATTCTTATTTTGGACCAAATCTTGGCTTCAATGTTCTCATAAGATTTGTCTTAAATAAAAAGAAGAGTATATCCCGAAACAAAATTTGAAAGAAAACATTAAAGAAGAGCGAAAGAAAACCAAGGCAACGATATGATTGAGTTAACTGGATCGCAGGCATGCTTTTTAGTCAATATCCATTTCATTAAAGAAGAGAGGTAGAAAACCAAGGCAACAATATGATTGAGTTAACTGGATCGCAGGCATGCTTTTTTAGTCAATATCCATTTCTATTTTATGATAGGTATTCATGAACGTCTACTTATGAAATTTTAAAGTGTTGATTAGTAATTTTCTAGATATGAAAACGTTGGAAAGTAGTGCGTAATAACCATCTAGCTAGATTCATATTCGATAACCACAGGAACAAGATAGCTATAAGATATAACCATGACATCGTCACCATAAAAAGCTTTTACTGATCTTAAACAGACAAGGCAATTGCCCTGATAGAGAAGCACTCTTAGTATCTGGCATTTTATAGATTGCTGTTTACTCAGAAAGATGAACTGACATTACTCAACTACTACTTCTATTACTCTTACCTTCGTACCACCAACTTTTGAGTTGACGTTCACAATCGCATCATATCGTCCGATGGCACTACGCTCTTCAATAACCTGGCTGTAAATCCACTTACGACCAAAGAATGCCATGATGTAGCTTAAAGCATCTTCGGAACTGACAACCACGTTACCGAGCTTCCAAGTCGATATGGCCACAGAGTTACCTACAACTGCAGTCGTTGGAGGAAAGTACGTCGCCGGCTTTATGTCCACTGTAACCAAACTTGAGCTCAAATCCATGGTGTCGGTCGACGGGTTTATCAAAAACAGCGCGTGCGTTCTGTAGATGTGGACGGACTGAAGAACACTTTCTCTCATTAACTTTAAGTCTCCTGTGATATGGCCAGGTACATGAACAAAATCCATATACCCATACTCGGATTCATTTTCCAAAACTTCAAAAACTTTGATATTTTGTGTTGCAATAATAGCTTTAAGATGACATTGTTCAATGATAGTGGGATTCAAATCCATGTTTGATGATACTAGATAATGAATATTGTATAACTGAAAATTGTTGATGTAGCTACTACAATTGCCAGATCTGAAATCTGCGGACTCGACGTAGTACATGGACAAAGAATCATGATATCCTCGTGAGTAAGATATAAGACCTGGAAAAGAAAAGAAAAATGCCATAAAAAAATGGTTAGTTAAATTAGAATTACTAGGTAAGAGTCTAGTATCAGACGTACTTGAAATGGCACAGCGGTATAATAGCAACGAACTTCCTTGTAAAGCAGATAAACAACAGTTTGGTCGTAAGTGTAGACCTAATGGTGTATGTTCAATGCCACAGGGAATGATGAGCACTTGACAAAAAATAGGAAAAGGAATTCACCTGAATATCACGAATATGATGTTGGTTAATGAAAGAAAGACAAATTGTGCTGCCCCAAAGTTATTTCGAGCATTTTATTCTTCCATAATTACAAAAGATTGCTTATGGTACAGGACATTAAAATTGAAGTAAGTAGGGACACTATTTGTACTAAAAAGCTTTCTTCGTCAGACACCTCTCTCGGTGCAAAATCATCAGAATGGAACACGAAAAAGAAGGAATGAAACTAATACCCAACTGTGTTTTTAAAATAGCCAATCATAACTTCGATTGGCGGTTAGGTGCTGTTTTGAAAAATCGATGCCCATGAAACTGAGGAGTTACAGAAAAGGTCCAGTGAAAAGACTTCCTTCTGTCTACAATGCAAAACTTTTCTGCCATTTATATGGAATAATTTCCGAAGGGCCTACTGAGAAGCAGAGCTAGCTTTACCTACTATACGAAAGCCGTCATCAGTATACATTTTCGCACAGTCTAGGCTTTCTAAGAAGTGTTGCCCTGTGACAGAGTCACTTTGCTTATTTGTGCCTTTGCTTTTTAAACAAGAGGTGGCTGTTTCCTTGTAAGACTTGATGCTTGACGAATACAAGAAGGAACATCCTACTTCATTCTGTCAACTAACCTGGACGTCGTGCGAGCTACATTGCCACCCTCTCATTACCAAGAAAATGAGTATACAACAATGTTACAATTTGAAGAAGGCACACATTCTTTATAGTTACTTGAGAGTGCTTTCTTACCGACATATACTACGAGTAGGGTCATAGAACGGAAACGGTTCTCAACACTCTTTAAACGTTTATCAGCCTGATAAACAGTCCAAATACCACAGTAGATGGTCTAATAAATTGTGGACGGTTGCTTGTTCTTATAATAGAGGTCAAGTAGCTCAGAGTACAAAATGGTCAGAATTGAAATTGAGAGGAAATAAGTCAAACTTATACCCAACTGTCTGTTAAAAGAGGCCAATTAGAATTCGACTGCCCAATATAGGCCATTTTGACCCATCAGAGTCCGTGGAACGGAATGGAACCGAAAAGACGAAAAAAAGCTTTCCAGCTTTAAAATGTTTTCGCTACTTCGTGCAGTTTTATTGTTCTGTACCACCAACAAACTTTTTGAATTACTCTACCTTAGTACGCCATCAGCAGTTAAGCACAAGGGCATGTATTAACTTATTGATGACAAAGTCACTATATCAGATAACCTGGAAGCAAAAATTGAGAATCTGTTGTGCAAACCAAGAGAGCTGTCGGAGGGAATGGCAAGCGTGCCCTTTTTACGAAATTTGCTAAAACTTCGCTCTACACTCTTCTCCTTCCAAAGATGAGTTTGGAAACCTAAAAGATGTCAATTAAGAGTGTCCAACAAGCAGGTTTTATTTCACCTTTGGGGCTTTGTTCTCTGTTATCTCCGTACGTTGTCGCTTATGTTTGTCTTATGTTTATCAAGTTGTTTTTTATCTGTTCCCTGAAGATGACGTGAAATACATCGAAAGCTCAAACCTAACAAAAATTGTTAAGATATTTTATTCTATTAAGTTTCTATTCACGTTGCTTATTAAGCACGCTTATTTATCATAAAGATGTGTTGCCTTTTCAGCGTTTCCTTAAATCTACTCAATATCTTGGTTGATTATACTAACATGACATATGCTTTCATTTTATCAATCAAATTATACGCACCTGGCTTCTTTGAAAGATATGGCATGAAAGCAAGATCCCAAGGTCCAGCAGTACCTACAAGAAAAGTGAGGGGAAATGTCAAAGCAGTGTGTTGCAGTATTTTCAAATTGCATGTGCTTGTTTCATGGAGGGTAGGAACAGGGTTGTCCATAACCAGTCGACTACTTTTTTTGATAGTTGACTAATCGACGACTTCGGCTAGCACATAACCATAGACTAGTCGATGTCTACTATCAATAGACGTTCCACGTCCTGAGAGCAAGTTTAGTACTAAAGAAATGTTGAACATGCTTTCCCCATGCAGTAGATAAGTGTAGTTAAGAAATAGGTGATGCAAGTTTAAATATCAGATTCGAACTATCTATTAAAGTAACTCTTAATGAGAGATCATCATGCAACTATTTTCTATATAGGTTTACATCTATTTAATATTTTATGGCCTAAGAAAGTTCTTAAAGGGGAAAATGGTGCCCAGAATATTTCCCTTTTATTGAACTCATCACCATCATCATCATCATCATCGTGCAGTTTAGGGTCCGTGGTTCCCCCTTACAGGGGGTTGGACCGTCGTATGGTGGCTCGTATCTGTCCATGCCATGCGTCCTTGTTGACAGCCATATCAGGGGATAGGCCACGAGCTCGCAGGTCCTCTTTGATGTTGTCGTTCCAAGTCTTCCTGGGCCTTCCTTTTCCAACTCTGCCTTCTACTGGTATCACCTGGCAGCGCTTAATCCAACCCTGACATCGTTGGACGTGTCCAAACCATCTTAGGCTATTGTGACTCATGTTAAGGCATTCCTCTGGATTCCTTTGTAAGAGAGGTTTCTTAGTTGAACAGATGTTTGTGCATCCCGTTTGCATTGACTAGCATAAAGCCATGCAAACATTCATTTGACTTATTGAAAAATAAGCATAGAATTGATACAGGTAAGAGGGCAGAAATTTGATGAAATATGAGCAAGAGATGATTATGGAACTTGTCTAATATCATGTGTTGATGATTAAAGGGTTGAATCCCACCTTATAAAAATTAGTAGATAGTTCATAAGGGAATAAGGTTTTAAGGTGCAGCTGCACCATCTTGTTTCCATAGTGTCAATGGAATGGGTGACTATTCATGGGTGAATTGGTTCACCTAGTCTTTCCCCTTTGTCTTTGGATATATAGATATGAACCACCAGTAGGGCCTAATTGGGGCAGGGTCAAGATCAATGTTTACTTTTGGGCTAAGAATAATGCAATCCCTCACTATTGACAATGTTGGGACAATGAGGCTTCTTTGAAAGCATTATTCATGTCGTTCAACTTTTGTGACATGCAATCTGTTCTGCGAAACAATGTGTCATCATTTGCTTGTATTATACATTACATACACACATGTAAGATACCATGTATAGTATATAGTGCTTTAGAGAAGTAAAATTAGAACTACCTCTAAATTTAATAGTCTGACTACATTAGGGAATATATTTTTGATGTATAAACATATAAAATATTCTCTGACCAGCACACTAATGTCTAGTGCATTTATAAGAAGCATCCAGCAAAGTACAGAAAAAGGGAATTATGATTGGAAATTGCATTAATTTTAGGAGTTCCCATTGGTGTTTCCCAGTTAATGGTTTTCTAAACAACATTACAAAGATTTAAAACATATACGTTTGTAGCAGGCGAAACATCGTTGCAGATTATCAGATTATAAACCAGCTTAGCCACCATT
>JAAAKL020012812.1:0-12817 GCA_010016065.2 Carybdea cf. marsupialis auct. non (Linnaeus, 1758)
CTATCTCAATTCTGACGATTTTGTACTCTGAGGAGTGTCAGACGAAAAAAGCTTTTCAGTACTAAAATGTTTTCGCTGTTTCGTGCAGTTTTACTGTTTTGTACCACCAACAAACTAATTGTTACAAGATTGTAGCATTGAAGCTAAGAAATAAAAATTCCGAAATGAGCACTCATAATTCTGACCTTAGTAAAGCTCACAGCAGAACTACGCCTGGAGTTAACGATTGCGAAGTGGATGGTGCCGATTTTGAGACATGATTTCTTCCGATAGAGACAATGTAAGGCTTCGATTCTTTAGTTAATGAGTTCAGTGATATGAAATGAATGCGAAGGAAAGTGTTCTCAACCTTTCCTCGCGTACTTCGTTACGCTCAGTTTCGTGAACCCTACGTGATCTAGTCGTTAAAAGTCACATGATGCCCCAACTCCATCCATATTTGCTGTTTTGAGAGTGACATTGTTGTCATAATCAACTGAGGTACTGTCCAAACGTTTAGTTGGCATAACTTTACAATTAAATTCCATTTTGAGTCATTTCTGGTGTCCATTATTACATATGAGTGAGACGAGTGATTTTCTCTTACTAAAAATATATCAAGGCATCTTACTCCAACACGTATGTTCCCTCTGTGGGAGTCATACTCGTAATTCACAAGGCTGTAAAACAGTCAACAGGTCATGAATTCGATATACGTGGAATGATAAGGAGAATTATCTAGTTAAAATTAAACAGTTTTTGGTTCTCTTTATTTTGACGTTTCTCAATATTTGCTGCTCAAGTAGTATATTAATATTATTTCCATTTATAGGAAGTGTAGTGACTCCCTTTTCTATTTTCTCCATTCAGGAATATTTCAGTTCCATTGGATTCGATTTGTACTTTCATGAACTTTGTGCACATTAATCTGTCTGGATATTGAAAAGGAACTCTGTCCCAACGAACTCAAATATTATTAGTTTAAGAACTTCTAAATAATCGATAGACGCATTTTTCTGGCACATTTATGGTTCCTTGTGAGGGATCTGTAAGGAAGTCCAATTTGAGTTGAGGTAAAGCACTTTTCCTGGTGAAGGTATGTTTTCTAGAATAAAACCTACATAGGTTCTTATTCTAACGTTTATTGATTCGCTGTTTACCTCAAAACTGAGGGTTTCTACCTTTATTGCTTATGACCTGCAAGAGCCAAGACATTGACCTGCCCTATGATATAGCAGTTGTACTCATTAAGCATCTCAAAGTGGATATCCCCCCTCGCTAATTACCGAGTGCAGTTCGATGTAAAACATTAAATATGTCGATCCATTACAAATTTCGATCAAGCCTCGACTATGACACCCTTAAGATTGATGGACAGAATATTTCGCTGTCAGATCTTCGAGATGCCATTATGGCGCAGAAGAAGATAAGGAAGACTTCCAACGATACCCTGGAAATAACCAACGCGCAAACCAAGGAAGTGTACGTGGATGACAGAACTTTAATCCCTAAAAATTCGTCGGTTATTGTCAAGCGAGTTCCAGCCACCACTCATGGCAGCGTTGCAAGCTATGCACCTTTATCTGACAAAGATGTACGGTCTACGGGGATATCATTTGCAAAATTGTCGAAAACGGGTGACTTGGCGAATGCCAATGCCTCTGAAGAGGATAAAATAAAAGCTATGATGACTCAAGCGGGAGAAGAATGGTCATTACCTACGTATGGTAGACGAATGACACCTTCGGGATCGTATACTTGTTTTAAATGTGGACAGGCCGGACATTTCATTAGGAATTGCCCGTCCGTAACTACTACAGATGCGAAATATATACAAAGAACTGTACGGCGTAACTATGCGGGTATACCGAAAGAACATGTAATTCAGATGATGAAGGAAGAGGAAAAAAAGAGGACTGCTATACTGGAACAAGCGGGGCAGACCATTGGGGCATACAGGCCAGTTGTAGGAAGTGACGTCATTGATCATGATCAGGTACCAGCAGAACTACAGTGCCCGTTGTGTAAAAAGTTGTTTGTTGATGCAGTATTGATACCATGTTGCGGTGCAAGTTTTTGCGATGACTGCATTCGATGTTATCTTATGGAAAAAGAGTTTATTTGCCCCAGTTGTCAAACGCATACATCACCTGATCAACTTGTTGCAAATGTCCAATTACGAAAGGCGGCTGAGAAATATAGAAATCAGTTAGAAGGGATCAATAAGGGTGTTACAACAGTCCGAACGACAGCAGACGATTCGAAGCAGACGACAGATTCATTAAAGAGTGCAAAGGTTGAGCCGTCTGGGGTAGAGACACCACAAGTAGCAGAAACTGTAGGTGCTTCATCAGGTGATACAGCATTGCCTACTTCCAAAGAGGAGGACGAACCCAACACTGCAAAGCAGAGCAAAGCAGGTCCCCCTATTGAAGAAGAAAAGAAGGAGTTATCAGAGGCTACTCTTTCGACGTCTGCCAGTTTAAGTGTCAGTACAGCTGTGCCCATAGTCAAAGTGGAAAAAGTGGAAGAAGAAGTTGAAAGAAGTAAGCAATCAGTGAAAGGCTTTAGTGCAGCACAAGCATCGCTTCTTTTGAACAGTGTATCATCACAGAGCTATCTACCGCACAGCTTACAATATGCATCAACATCGCTGGCTCCTGGTATCATGACATCTAGTGCTTTATATAATAACTATATACATAGTAGTGTTCTTAAGCCAAGACTTCCGGCCAGTATTCCTGCACCAGTATTAAATCAAAGTACAGTGGCTAGCCTACCCGGACTGCCAAGAAGCTCCAGCTTTCCAACTCTTCGTCGGTTGCATCCACGCATGGAAGCTGACCAATTGGGGATGGGAGGCATAGGGTTGCGCATGCATGGTGTTGGGTCCCTTTTTGTACCCAGGGCACCGCTAATAGACCCAATGAGGGCGCTAGACAAGCAAAGACCTCTTAGCGAGGAGGAATTTTATCGCGAACAGAAGAAATTAATGAATATTCGACGACATAGGCATGATAGTGGCGACAGCAGGAGCAGGTATTACAACGATAGGCGCCAGTTTAATGAAGGTAAAAAAAGACATGAACATTCTCGTGCCCGTCGTGGACGGGAGAGAAGTCGAGAACGTAGCATGGACAGAAGTAGGGATAGAAGCAGGGGGAGGGGGAGGGACAAAAGTGGTGACCAGTCCCCCACTGAAAGGAAGCGCAAACGCAGTACAGATTCTTCTCGACGCGCAGTTCGTAACGAGAGGAAACAGAGGTCAACAGCCAAAACGAATCCTACGAGAAAGAAAGGAAAGGCCTCACCACGGTCTGTGTCAGGGTCTAGGTCAAGGTCTAGGTCATTCTCGCGATCAATATCTAGATCACCATCAAGGTCATTCTCGCCAGCAAGGAGGTCGAGATCATCCAGCTCGAACAGCTCACTATCGCCTGAGCGTACTGCCGGATCTTCTGCAAGGTCCATGTCGGATAGGTCTGATCTGCCGCCATCCGACCGCTCATTTTCTCGCTTTTCAGAAAGATCGGAATCGGAGAGGTCAGTAGCTTCTCTTTCGCCACCAAAATGGTCAACATCACCGGAAATAGTGGCTTATCGTTCACCAACTCCTGATGATGCCATTTCCTTATCGCCCCCTTCCAGCCCTGTAGGTTTTTCTGCTGAAGAATCTGAGAACGTTGGCCCTGATATAAGCAAAAAGGAAACGAAGAAAAGCGCAAGTAATGGGGGAGAGGTTGAGAAAGAGAAACGGCGAAGAAGGTCAACGGAAGAGAAAGATGAGCCCAAACCCAAGGCAGTTCGAAGTAAGGAAGCTAGCAGTCGTGAGAGCAAGAGAGTGGTCAAAGACAGAAAGGAAAAGTCAACGGACAAGAAGGGAAAGACTGGAAATAATGAAAAAGAAGGTGACCGCGAAGTGAAGGAAAAGAAACAGACTACTAACAAAGACAAAAGTAAAGACAAAGATGTTAGATCGAAAGCTGAGTCTGTGGTTGTGAGTAAGGTTAAAGCAGGTAGTGAACGTAGTCACTCTTCCAAGAGAAAGAAGGAAAAGACAAAAGATTCACAGAAGGAGAAAGGAACGTCGCCGTCGAGAAAACGGGGAGGCGACGAAGGAAAAGAGAAATCATCAAAGACGGAAAACAAGAGACCACGAAAGGATACTGTGAAAAGGAACGATGATCAAAAGAAAGAACTGAAAATGGATGAAGAAGAACGCGCAGAACGGAATGTTGGACTTCAGATTAGTAAGGATAAAGATGGAACTGTTAGGGAAGTGCTGACGTCACGGGCACGAAAACGTGTAAAAGAGGATCATGGCGTGCAAGATATTTCTCACCAAAAGCGGAAAGTTGCAAATGATGGCGATAATGATGAGAGCAAAACAAGAATAGTGCGAGTGGTGGCTACCAATAACAGTAAGAGTGCGATGGTGGCAAGCTCGGATCAGCGTCGTGTGGTTTTAAGTGCTGACACCGAGGAGATAGAGGAGGAAGAACAGTCAGAAAAGAAACGTTCCGAAAAGAAGAAGGCAAAAAACAAAAAGCATAAGAAACAAAAGCACAAAAAGGGTAAACACAAGAAGCATAAACATAAAAAGTCGAAAAGTGACACGGGGGACGAAGCGTCAGGTAACGAGAAGGATCGCAAGAAGAAGAAGGGGTTGCGTAGCCCGGCAGATAGTGACGAAGATGAAAGTTGACGGGTATCGATAATTAAGCGAATTCAGGAAGAAGAGCCCATTTTCCACGAAGGAGCTGATGGAATTGAGTCCACAGTGTCAGGATGCCCCGCAGCGATTAATATGAATGTGAAGCATGTGTCAATGGAACAAATTCCAATAGACTCGCCTATCGGTGGTATAAAACCAATGCGTTTTCTAAGTATTTTCTTAATAAGGTACTCAAGCAAAGTCGTATACATAGCTATAAATTGCCACATTTGCGCGCATGATGTTAGATACTAAATACTAGGAGGGATGATTTTACGGGACGCACGATGATAGAGTGTTCCCATGCGCTAAGGCGTGCAGTATTTTCAATTCTTGGGTCCCAACTGCGCATCATTGAAAATGAAGATAGCGTAATCTCGCGTATGTTTAAGAAATTAACATCTGTTCTACATGATGAGTAAACAAAAGCAAATGTACGACTACTCTATGCATTTTACACTGATTTTCTTGTTATCATTCTTCACGTCAAGAAACGCGAGCATTCGGTCTGATTTCCTATTCTTTTAACGGTGGCTGCTGATCGCTACAATGGTTACGGTAACCGAGCCTTGTATGTCGTGTCTGACTTACTTTTCCTATTTCTTCTTAGTTGACTACATGTAGACCGCATGCATTTGCGCCTTAACCCGAGGAGATTCTTGTCATCTTTCAACCGTTAAAAGTGCTACAAACATGTTGAACAGCGTTATTATTTCAACCCCTTTATAATTTTTCGAGAGCGAAAGTTTCAAAACGCGCGAGGAATTTGAAGTTAAATTTAGTGGCAGTGACCCTCATTTTGTGTATTCAAGTCGGCGCTAATCGGAAAGTGACGTTCCAATAATGACAAAATACATCCATCAGCAAAATTTTAAGACCTCGCCCATTTTTGTATCGTATGTTAAGCGGTCCACAAACGCATAGTATTATCGGCAATGTTTTGAAGAGATGCAATTGAACATATTTTTGTTTTTCCGCGCGCTTTCAACCTTGGAATTGGGCTGGAGAGAAATTAACTAGAAAAGAAATTGAGGGGGAATAATTGCCCCAAGGCATCAACCAGAATAAAATTGCCGAGTCATGTCTCTCTTTTGATAATAGACATTTCTGTTGGCTACTTGTTAGTATTGTAGTTAATTGCAGAAAATGCATTGGGGAAGACTATTTGAAAGTCATTTTTGTATTCGTACGGCCACCATAACATTTTGTTGCGCCTGGGTTCTTCAATAATTATCAATTTCATTTTGGCTTCGTCACTAGATTGATCAATGCTTCAGTCATTGCCTACCGACGATCAATTTTATGGTCAGTATTAAGTATTTATGATATTATTGCCATAAAATTGTGCTTGGGACTTTAAAGGGATGTTTTCTGCTAATAAACACGATGTGCTTTTCAACCAAAATCAATATTCCAGCATCAAAAATTTAACAGTCTTGAAAAATGGTTTCTGTGGCGTAGTTCGGTACCAGAACTATGAACGCCAACTTCGATATTTTAGCCAAGTCACGTTCAAAATCTGTAAGTTTATCAAGTATTTGGCGCACGTTGTATGGGGAATAGAAAACAGAATGGACCCAGAACGACTAAGCCATGCCTGATACAGTTCCGGATCAAAGAGATCCGATTACTGACATTCAAGTTTGGTTGATCGATTCTTGTTTCAAATGGTATGGTGGCCGGAACACTGGGTAGCACGTAAAAGAATGGATAACCTTTGAATCAATGTCGTCCTTGGACCTTTCAACAACTAGAATCACACTGTGGACTCTTTCACAATAGTGCGGCAGTACATTTAGCGGTCTCTACTTCTTCCACACTAAGATAACACAAGATTTTAGGTACTAAATATAGGGTGTGACTGTTACGTTCATCGTTTCTTTACATTCACATCAATCTTCTTTGAATTTTCGTAAAGTGGAGCGTTCATCCTTATCGCCAGCTAATTTGGGATCTTTTCTACCGCCTGCCCCAAATGTCTGAGACGGTGGAACTTTTCATGAGATACCCGCCGGATAAGTTGACGTCAGTTTTCCTAACGAAATCATACCTTAACGACATCCTTTGTGCCATACGGTGTCTCTACTAGTGAGAGTTTTAGGACGTTGTCAACTGTAGAGTCTGAAAATTATATTAACAACCAAACTAAAATGGTCTCGAAGTTTTCCTTGTCCTAAGCACTGTGATACCTGAAACTTTCCATCGCCCCCCCCCCCTCCCCGAAAATTTTATTGTTTCGTGTGAGCTTTTTTAACTTGACGGGGGTTTTTATCTATCGCAGCTTGCAGGCCATCTTTCTAGTGCCTTTTTCGTCAATCCAATGGTTTTCTACTTTGTGTCCTAAATCATCGCACGAGTTAAGTTTTAGGAATAAATTACAACCTTTATGGGTACTTTTCTTCTCGTCAGGCATCAGAAACAACGCATTTGTCAGTATCACCAGGCCACCGTCTAAGATCGGGCACCTCGGACTCTTTGCATCTGTCCTTAGAACTGCACGATCCTTACTGCCTCTATTTATCAGAAGCAGAAAAGATGATATTTTGGGACTGAAGATTTGCTCCCAAAACTTTGGAGGAAGTGTTTGTACGTTCTTAATACCACGTAAAAAGCCGAGGTATTCCTTTGATAGTGCATCAGTTTAAAAGTGCAAATAATCAATAAAAAAGCACGGTAGGGACTTAAGTGCAGAAGGTGCGGTGTAGCAGTCTCTGAGGCATAACCAACCATTGAGGTTAGGTAAGTGAGAATCTCTTTAAGGCAAATTTTACCTTTGTACTAGTCCGCACCTATAGGCTTAATGCATTTCTACCTCTTCCTTTTTCTTGGGAAGGAAAGGTTCATTCTCTATGCTCATACTAAATTCAAAGAATCACTTGCCATGTGTAGTCAAGTATCACCCCATCCCGAAAAGGAGTACCTCTGACTAAGTCAGTAATTCTCCGATACTTTTACTCATATCAATATGACATAGCCGTTATTATTTTACGGGGAATCAAGATGATTTTTCAGGTTAGGTGTTTTCCAATTAGTAGAGTTTCACGAAACTTCCCCAAAATCGAACAGGGTGTTAAAATAGTAAGGGGTTGGAAAGATTCTAACATTTAACGATGAACTCAGCATCATAACTCAAATATTAAAAAGAAAAAAGTGAAAACCCGTATATGATGTTTTATCCATCTGAAATGTAATATTTGATTCCAAACTGTCGCTATGCGCGTCAATGGAAGAAAGTAGTTGAAACGGAAGTTTTGAACTTTTGACCCTGTTTTGGCATGGTTTCGTTTCCTACCCATAGTTAGGACAACGATAACCATAACTGCTTTTGATCACTACAGTATCATAATGCATATCGTAACTTTTCATTTTTGTTGCAATCCACCTTTCAAATCTGTTTGCAATTTGCCCTTCACTTTCTCTTTGTACGCAAGTTGTTTGGCGCAAGTCATGTGTGTTACCCTAGATGTTGTTATCAGGCGTGGGCCAGAATGATACCAATCAAGAGATATGGCCTGAGGGTTAGCACGATGGTGAGGTAGGAATGTGGGGACAGGATGGAGATCGGTGGCAGAATCTTTCTCGAGGTCGACTCGATGCAAATCTAACGATGAGGATTGGGTTTTGAGACAATGAAACCACCCAGTTTGTCAGATTTACAAATGTCGATGAGGTCTTATTCCCACAACTAGCCCTATCATCTTTTCTATCCAAGACCCAACCATATGTACTTTACGTCACCTTAGCCTTCCGTCGATTGATTATTCAGTCGATTAATCAATGGATAACAGAAGCGCAGTTTAACCTTCATGAATTTAGTGACGAAGTTGTAGGTGGGGGCAACGGAGGCATCCCTCAAGACGAAATTATTTGCCTCAGCAGAAATTCTACATATAAGTTTTAAAATGTTGCCACTTTGGTGACAAACCCAAGTAGTCTATGATTTCCCGTAAATATTTGCATGACTTAAATAAGCATTCTATAGACTTCTGAACCAAAAAGATTTTGGAACTCTGCTGTCATACATTTATGACGTCAGCATTGAAGGGGGAGGGGGGATACGACAATTTTTAAATGTTTTTGGTTGTTCTAAGAAGGGAAGGGTGCAACAGTTTTAGAATCCTCTATCAGTTTGTTCTTTCTTACGAAAAGCAAAGAAATTTAGGGACACAACTAACTCCTTCCTCTTGGTAATGAGCTGGCGATCCACTGCAATTACACGTTATTACAATGTAAAAAGTGCGATATTAATTACTCAAGTATAATGGTAAACCGATACAATAAAGGGGCCGTTCCAAAAGTACGTTCGCTCATTTTCGACCATTTTTACACCTCCCCCCCTAATGTTCGCCTATGTTCGTTTTGGCAAGACCCCTAACCTGTACACATTGATAGACATGACAACAAACAGAATTCACCTTCAAGAAAAGTTTTAAAGTCGTGAATAGATGTTTTGTGACATCAATATTGACGTTTTCCTTCCTGGTAATGGCAGTATTCAAGATATGATTTACTATTTTTGGATAACAAATGAAAATGAAAAATACAAAAACGAACGTTCTTCGTACCCCCTCCCCCTTCCTCCGGATGAACGTACTTTTGAATGGTCCCAAAGTTTGCGGTGGAAACACGGACGGCAAAGTTTCTATTGATGAAGAAATCGAGCTAACGACTACTGAAGTGAAAGCGAAGGAAATGCGCCAATTATCAACATATTTGGGATGCTTCAAATCAGTGCATTTATGGAAGTGGAGGTGTTGATGACTGCATTCTCATTTGAAGTGGTTTGAGTATTAAAATTGTTAAACTGCTCATTGGCTTCTTTATTTGTAAGAAAAATATTGCCGTTAGTTGTTGTGATTATGCTTCACAGATGGAAAAGAGAAGGGGTTGTCATGCAAGATTAAGACGTCTTGATAATGGATTAGAAAAAGAGGGGTAATCGTTTTTTAAGACATTCCGAGAAACGAGGAGGGAGGGTACAAAAATAGTGCACTTTTTAGACGTCATAAATATATGGCCCCGAAGTATGATTCCGACAGTGATCTGGCAACATCTACACAGACGGCATATGCGAGTTTCCGTCGTTCGCAGAGGATATAAAGTGGGATATCAACTTTCAAATTTGTGTCGTGTGCTGACCAGTTTAGAACGACTCCCAAAGTAAATTTTGAGCTTACTCTGTTGATCCTGTAAGCTCTGTTGGCTTGACTAGTCGATGTCTTAGTCAAATTTAGTATACAAGTGCACTGTAATGTTTCCTCTCCGTTAATATTTATTCGTGTTTTGTTATATTATTTTATTGTACATCAACACTAGTTCACTAATCATTGATCTGGAACTGTATCTAGCCTGACTCAGTCGGTTTCGCTTTTCTTGCTTATTTTATATGCTTAAATATAAGCGATTTGTAAGGGTAGATTATTGCTCAAACCGAAAATAAATTTTACGATATAGATTATGGCAATCCAATAATCGCTGAAAATATTTTGGGTTATCACTGTCAAAAGGGTATGACTTGATATTCCAACAATGAAGTTGTACCAAAACAGGGTTCTCGTAAGGAAATAATCGTACTGTTATTTGAATACTGCGCACATCTTTACGTTAGCGAGGTTTTGACCATGGCTGTTGAGATATTACGTGATTTGGGACTTCCATTCTAACAGGCGTCAAAGTTCCCATTAAACAGATCATAAACTGTTAAATTTCACCATGAAAGGGGATCTCTCTTCTCTATGAAAAACTGGAGGAAGATTGATAAGGAGGCGGGCGGGAAAGGCTGGAATAAGGATAAGTTGGATGGAATAGGTTACCAAAAATAATCGGGCAGAACATCTGATAATATTCGAGACCCAAGAGAACACTACAGAAAGTTGAATCTCGAAAACAAAAGAAAGTTATCGCTACGTGGGAAGTCCGATACGTGTTTCACTCTAAACAAATTTTCTGTGTTTAGGAGTACTTTAACGAGGGTTTTGTTTTTTGTTCTGAAGCAGAGGCAAAAGCTCAGTCTTGCATAATTAGGGTTTTGCAAAGTGGACCATCATTTTGAATCCAAGATAACACGAGGAAATTCATCACACAACATGTTTTTCACCTTCATTATTCTGCTTCCGTTGCTATAATGGTAATACATTTTTAGTTTGGAAAAGCAGAGAGACATCTTCACCGAGAATCAAAATCAAGCGCAGCATCGCCTCGAGGAAATTACGATTTAGTTTGATTTATTCCAAAATACGTTTCACTCGACGAGGCTTCACGTGCCCTCTTAGACCTCTTTGCAGCCTCCAATTTAAGAACCTCTGAAACACATGAACGTCTCTTTGATGTTTGGAGTATACGGACAAACACATACAGACCTTGTATTTAATTGCCAACTAAGATAGAATGAAGACATGTTAGATATAGTCGGATTTCTCTTGCGAATTTGGCTTGCTCTGTCTTTCTACTGTGTACAGAAGGATACCACTATTGCTGAAATTTCTCACTTCTCGTTGCTCCCAATTATATTTTTAATGCCCTTCTATATTTTTATCTGATAAACTGTTTGTAAGATTGCATTCTGGTACATTTAGATGTGGATTCACTAGGGAAGCAAAGTAAGTGCCGTCCAGTTACTATTTTCGCTCCCTTATTACCGCTCATTTACGTGTATTTAAACTTTTGTTACGGAGTCACCGCACGTATACTATATTACTAAGTACGGTCCGTCACGGTGCTTGTTTGAGGGCGTATGGTTAAACTGGAAGACATTTTGCTGCCACAAATTTAGCAGACGTTAGTCCAATTTCGGTCAAAGTTTAGCTGCTGTAAATTACTGATTATGCGCCTGGTACATATTGGATGGATGAGGAAGAAAACCAAAGCTTTATAAAAACCCATTCTCAACATGTTTGGACAGCGAAGACGTTGATGCAGCAGCTCAGGAGGATATGCTTTTAGGTGATGACGGAAGGACGAGAAAGATATATTGATAGATTAATTGATTGACTGATTGATTGATTGGTCCGAATAGGCGTCCACACCAAAATTTTCGATTTTTAAATATGTGTACCAAGGCACTTCATCGGCCATTTACTGTACGCTATCGTCGAGCCATGATTGATAAGTAATGATAGTTACAAGGGGGTTCTTAAACTCAGGAGAGTGGATTTTATATCGAATAAAGCCGACTAAGTAGGCAGTTAATGTCCTTGTGAGAATCCCCCACGTTTCGGCATTGGGGCGCTGCTTTCATTGGTGTGACGTAACTATTATAACCGTCGAGCTACCTATGCACAGATCCGTAATAGGGGTAAGGGGCAGAAGTTGCCCAGAAATATTTGTTTACTGTATAGCTGTCAAAGTCAGATTGAACCAGAGTCTACTTGGTCTTTTTCTTACAGTCAAGGAGGCTTTTGGACCTTCCTTATGTAACTGAAGTTCCTAGGGATTGGATTTTGGTATGCTTTTCGTACTATCTTCTCATAATGGCTGAAAAATATGGCTTTTATATACGAGTTTTCTCATATCTGATTGATAGGGAGTACTTTATATACCTGGATTGTCAGTGAACTTTCTTACAAGTGAAATCTTGGATATATATTTTTTATGAAGTCGTGTACAGTAAAACGTTATTCTAGTGTTTATTTGTTATACATTTAGGTGCCATCAAGTTTGACAGTCAATCTCACGCTGAAAAGTACCTATGTAGGTCGATTTTCACCGTTTTATTCCACCAAACTACCATTTTAAGATGCAGCATCGGAGCTGATACGTTTCCTTTTGAATGTTTTCATTATCAATACATCACTATCTTATGGCAGACATAACAGTAAAAGTCTGAAAGTTTTCGCTGCCAGATATTTAGTGGCGGGAAATTGCAGTGAAAAGTTTGCCAAAATGGGCGCCCATAGCCCCTCGTGCATCATGGGATTGAATAGTTGATATTGAATGCATGCGTTTATAACCTGCTAGCCAGAATCAAAAGGTCCTCTTTTTATGCGCTAACTGGTTCGTTTGCAGGCACGAAGCCAAGGGGGGCACGGGGGGGCAATGCCCCCCCAACGAGCAGATTATGCCCGTCCTTGCCCCCCCCCCCCCCCCCCCCCCACCACAAAACCAATTAAATCACGCGTTTGTAAC
>JAAAKL020012813.1:0-12814 GCA_010016065.2 Carybdea cf. marsupialis auct. non (Linnaeus, 1758)
AAGAAAGAAAGAAAGAAGGAAAGAAAGAAAGAAAGAAGGAAAGAAAGAAAGAAAGAAGGAAAGAAAGAAAGAAAGAAGGAAAGAAAGAAAGAAAGAAGGAAAGAAAGAAAGAAAGAAGGAAAGAAAGAAAGAAAGAAGGAAAGAAAGAAAGAAAGAAAGAAGGAAAGAAAGAAAGAAAGAAAGAAGGAAAGAAAGAAAGAAGGAAAAAAAAGTTTAAAAAGTTATGCAGGCTTGATTAAGTTAAATTGGAAGAGGGTCATTGTAATGTCGAAAACAGATTCTTAACTAAGCGTCACCCTCGAATTTTCGCTTAATCAAAAGCCTCTAGTCATAAATCAGCTCTAAGGAACTTAAACAATGCAATACCGTACGTTAATAGAATATCTTGCAAATGCATCACTATTACACTTAAAAACAGACCTGTCTGTTCTATAGTATTGTAGATGTATTATTGAAGAAACGCCCGAAGACATAACAGATGTAAGCTCTATCATCAGTGGAAGGTAAGCCAAATCTGTAAGGCATTGTAGGCGAGCCCCTGAAGTATTGGGATATGCGCCAAGTTTTACCAGAATGAATATAGTCACACTGTTCACAGCAATGAAATACATCTCCCACTCGTAAAATCAACACAAGAAAAGCTATCTTTTTCATGCACATAGGCTTTTCTATTTTATCGACTATAAGTGGTCCTAAAAAATAAAAATCAAGGGACTGACGTATATGATCGCAGTCAGGGGTGTGTCCAGACCTTTCAAATTAGGCCGTACAAATTTTTATCAAGGAACTACACCTTGTTTTTTATCAATTAAAACTTTTAAAATAGCAGCAACTCTATCTAATACAGGATGAGTCTCAACAATACCGTGCTATTTTTTATTGTTTTCGCTTCCAAACCAGTTCTCACTTCCAATAAAAAAGCAAGTAACGTAATAATGAGAAGATTTCAGAGTTAAAGTACCGGAATCATTTCGTTTATACAAACCACAATTTTAATGTCAGAGGTGGCCACATTTCCGGATTAACATTTAGTCGAAGAAGTTGGGGGGGGGGGGACATATTTCTCTCGATCCCTTCGTTGTTACACCACTTACTCCAGTGTACCACGAAATCGTTTGAAGTCATAGTGCCAAGAGAGATTCCATTAGGTAAGTGGAAGATCTAGCCAGTTGTTACCATGAACGGAAACATGAAGAAGGAAGGGATCTCCAGTTAGTAATGACAGTGAACAATGAAACTGAATGCATTAGCATTTTACAATATCCCCCATACAACTTGACAAAAAATGTATCGCATTTTTTCATTAGTTACTTTTGCCCCTCTTCCGAAGATCCCCCCTTACTATGACGACGAAGATGATAAAGCTGATAATGATGATGATGATGATGATGATGATGATGATGATGATGACAATGACGATGGTGATGAAGATGATGATGATGATGACGATGATGATATTGATGATGAATTGATGATGATAATGATGATGATGACGATGATGATGATGATGATGATGATAATGATAATGATGATGATGATGATGATGATGATGATGATGATGATGATGATAATGATGATGTTGTTGTTGTATATGATAGTATACGCTACTCTTCCCCGATCGACGGTGTTGACTTGAGCGATAGTTTTGATAGAGGATTTCAACAAAGACCCTTAGAGAATGAATATCAAAGAAGCCTAACAGAAGCGCTCAGACGGATTGGATATTATTTAAGGCGATTGGTGCAAGAATGGGTGCCTTAGCGGCTGATAGAAAGAAGCTTGGTTTTCAACTTAGTGAAAATAACGAGCGGTTTCCTTCCGAACTCAATGATATTTCTAAGACCATCCTCAAGAGGTTGACATATGTTCCGTACCAAGTTACTTTTTTAACAAAGTTAAGCAGAATGAAAGAGAGGTTCAAAGGTTAACATGCACTTAGATACATTGCAAGTAAGCAATCTCTTCTGTCAAAGGCAGATACACAATACGAGTGCACTAAGTTCAAAACATGTTTCCTTTGCAATGACCACTGAACTGCGCAGCTTGAAATCTTTCCTCCTACAGAGAAGTCTTAGCCCTACAGAGATTTCGCTCTAATTTAGCTGCTAGAAAATTTATTTTGGCGCAACTTGTTCCAAAAGATTAACTCAGTCCAGCACACATACCACACAGGAAATTGATAAATCTACCCAATTTGGGTGCCAAAGTCTTCGTAATTCGTGCTCGTTCTTTCCAAGAAGTGACGTGTTGGATTTCTGAATACGTAGCCTGCAACCTCTCTTTCTTGCACGCCCTTCTTCCTATAGTTCCATCTTCCTCACATGTTCCTCCTATCTTATTGTGGGTAGGGACAGCGTTAATGGATACTCCCCCGGGCACCGGTGCAGTGGTGGAGATGTCGAGTCCGCATCAGCGATCCTTGAAGACAAAAAGGTGCTCGTAGAAGAAGAAGAAGAAGAAGAAGATGAAGAAGCAAGCCTTTTCCATTATTCTTGTTAGCAGGCATATCAGGCTGGTAACACAAGAAGCAGAGAGGGTAAACCATATGGTAGTATACTGCATGAACCTCTAAATGAAATTGTGTTAAAGCTGCCAATGAAGTATTGGAAAACATAAAATTGTCCACGCTTAATAAGGTCCTCCATTTTATTTATATGATGAAAGAATCATTGATGCAAATGTTTTGTTGAGAACGCTTTGTTATCAATACTGTTGCTACCTTTTCAGGATTTGAAATCTCAAAATTAGCAAACCTTAGACGAGAAAGATTTATACGTTTCTCACCCAAATGTGTTCTGCAGCATTTAAACTTCTGCTAAGGGGTAAGGGATGCTGTAGAGGTTTCCTTAGAAGCTTCAAATGTGGACATTTTCCACAGACATTCCAATTTTTCGTGTTTGCTGGTCGTTTTGGTATATCATTGCCGCATGGTGCGTTATGTTATCGGTTTATATATATATAAATGGCCTGATGAGTGGCCTGAAGAGAGATGAAGATTCTCGAAAGCTTGTCAGCTTGTATCCAGTTGCTGTTGTTTTCGTCGACTTATACATATAATTTGATTTCGTAGCAGTAAAGTATCCTTATTCATTTAAATTAATTATATTGCTCATTCCTCACTTCCCCCCCCCCCCCGGTAATAGATCCTGGATATGGTTGAAGAAATATGGTATGACCCCCAATAGGAGTACAAAACCATTTCACTTTCGGGGACAAATTTGATTCTTCTTCAGCAATACAACCGAATACGGGTATTGTAGACCTCTATTACCAACATTTTGCCTGAAATTTGAAGAAATTTGGGGAAAGGGTTTCTAAAAGAATGGTATTGGGATGTTTTGTAGAAAATTCTCCCTAATCCTTGCTTGAGTTAAGACCGATCTCCATTGTCGATTTTCATGACGATCACTCGTTTGATTCACACAAAATTCACGACGAAAGTACTTTTTTAATCTTCATATGAGAAGCTAAAAGGCGATCGTCATAAAATAGTCTTTCTGTAAGCAGGGAAGTGCGAAGGGAGAAATTTAAACAACAGAATTATAACATGCTTTAGAGCTCAATAGAAATTGTACGATAATCCGGTCGAAAGAATTTTAAAGGCTTCTGCAGAAGTCTAAAAGGCTGCCGAAAACTAACAGAATATGAGAAGAGTATCTGAGTCAAACATCCGAGAATTTTTGTACAAAGAGATGACAAAAACGTGGTGCGCAGTACCCTTAACCCTTCTTCTTCTTCTTCTTCTTCTTCTTCTTCTTCTTCTTCTACTACTACTACGAGCATCTCCTTGTCTTCAAGGGTCACCGGTGCGGATTCGACCTCTCCACCTCATTGTGCCCATTAAATCCTCCTCCTCTTTCATATCTTCCTGGTAGCAGTCTCTAACTCGTCTTCTGGGTCGTCTCCTCTTCCATTTTCCTGTTTCCAACCTCTCTACTCTTTTCCCCACGTATCCATCTTTTTTTTCGTCGCAGATGTCCGAACCATCGTAAACGGCTTTCCCCTATTTTTTTTTGTCCTGCAGCCAGTGTAGTTTGAGCTCCTTTCTGACTTCCTCGTTTCTGATTTTTTCCCTTCTCCTTATACCCACAGTGTATCGCTACAGTTTCATCTCCGCAACCTCCAGCCTTCTCACTTGGCTCTTCGTAACTGCTGTAGCCTCCATTCCATACATTAGAGCTGGTCTCACTGGACTCTTCCTTTCAATTTCAAAATGACGTTTCTGTCACAAAACAACGCGGCATCCTTTGCCCTTATATGGCATTTCTATGTACGGCTTGAGGTAGAATAATAGCTGAAAAAGCAAGCTTTTCATTCATCCTTGACAACTGTTTAAATGGAACAGGCACTTTAGGCAAATAATAACAATACTTGAAACTTCAAAGGTTTTGCTAGCTCCTTTGCCATGTATACCATATGCTCCTTTGCCACGTATACCATATGCTCCTTTGCCATGTATACCATATGCTCCTTTGCCATGTATACCATATGCTCCTTTGCCATGTATATCATATGCTCCTTTGCCACGTATACCATATGCTCCTTTGCCATGTATATCATATGCTCCTTTGCCATGTATATCATATGCTCCTTTGCCATGTATACCATATGCTCCTTTGCCACGTATACCATATGCTCCTTTGCCATGTATATCATATGCTCCTTTGCCATGTATACCATATGCTCTTATGACAAAAGTAGTTTCTTCAGATTCTTCTGGTGGTGTTGACATACAGCCCATAATCAATACATCCTCTTCTTGCTGTAAATGGCGAGTCTTGACTTCTTTTCTAGCATTGAATTAAAAATGCTTTGTCAATCAGAAGTTACAACTTTGCTGTTCATCCAAATGTTAAAGCTACCTGGTCTGAGAAGGCTGAGGTCAAACAGAGGCTGAGGCTGAAGAAAGACTGAGGTGGAATAGAGACTGAGGTGGAACAGAGGCTGAGTTTGAACAGATGCTGAGGCTGAGGCTGAAAAGAGGTTTCGAACAAACTCGTCAGACGAAAAGTAGCAACCAATTCTCTTTTTCGTCTCGCGAATTACTGCTCTGCAGAGATGAAAAAGCTATTCACAGTGCATGGTTAACCGCAATCATCATAAAAATCGTCTAGTGGAAATCGCTCTTTCGAATAGTAGATACCTGACACAAAAAGGTAAACATAGAACTAGAGCCATTATTAACATGTCAGAAAAGTTTTACGTCAGCCATCGATTAACAGGACGACAATGAACTGTAGGTTTCAAAAGATTTAATAGGATTGCAAGAGAAATGATATCATTACGTAGGGTTTAGTAATAAAGTAATCAAATACCTGTAGTTAAATTGGCTTACTAATTTTGTTGTGGTAATCAGGAAGGAAATAACTGTATAAAGAGAGTAATTGAGATCACCAAAGAGCAAGATTCCACCTGCATCACCCATATTCAAGTATTAAGCTTCAAATTCAGCCAACTTAAATATCATTACGAAGAACGCCTACACTAAACTGAGAGCATAGTAAGTCAAACTGTAACGGCTGTTCGTAGAGAGAGAGAACATTGTTGAAATGATGTCTGAATTTTCAGACGTCCACCATCTACCAAACTAAGTCTTTCAAACCTTATCAATAAGATGATACTTAAAAATAGGTGTTCTCAAATGTAATAGAACATCCTATCTCATCGTCCATGTTCAGCGACACTACTCAATAACACCTATTACACGCATGCTCGATAAGCCTCTTTTACTGAGGCATTTTCTCGTTACATTCACCATGTGTGTCCGCATTACTAGCAGCGAAAACAAGGCATATACAATTTCAACTCTCCGGTCGGTAGTTATAAAACAAAACTTTTGTGTAGTTTGTGTATGGGACAAAAGTGAGTCTTCAGGAGACGACCACATTTTGAAGTCAAATCTTCGGTCATAAACTTCCCTAAAGATATAGATATTTTGACCCTCACCCATTGTCTATATATTATCTTCAAATTCGGCCCCATATTGGAATTCACTGTCAAGCACACACACCCCATTTCAGTTTTTGCCAAATGGAATATTTTAATATCTTATCTAATTTCAGTTAAGTCATATTTGTAAAGAAAGTAAATAGTACATTTATTTCTAATACATACATATATATATATATAATTGTCGATTAAATTATTACACGCTGGAAAAACTCTTCCAATATACTGTCAATTGCTTTACGGAGAGAAAGTTTCCCCATTTTTTGCATATTTTCGCGGAAATTAATCTCACGTTAAATGGGGTAATATACGGATTCGCAGATATTTAATTGGAGAATATACTGAGCAAGAGAATCATCACAAAATACATGCTGTATTATTTGGTATTTACCCTTGTTACGGGGTCGCCGCAAAGGGTGAATCGTCTAGTGGCGGAAAGCGGACGAAACAGTAACGAGACAAATAAAATAACTGTTCTTAACATAAATTAATAAATTCCACTACGTACAATATTCGGTTATTTACATATAATAGTTTTCTGTAGACTGTCCAGTGGCGACGGCTTTAGGGTTCAATACCAGTAGGCAAGATTTCTTTCAAGAATTGTTTCGATCTTCGGTATGAAGGAGTATTGGTTTCCAAAAGGCGAAGTGAGCTTTTGCTTCAGGAGATAGATCCGACAGTTTTATTCGTAAGTTTCTTCTTCATATATCTTTGCTTCAAATCTTCTAGCCTCTAGTCCTTTGAATGGGACTGCTTTTTCTTCTCATACGTAAGATGACGTAAGTTGCAGACACACCCAGAACTGCACCTTGGTCGTTGGCGTATGTCCATTTAAACAAATGCCGTCATAGCCAGTGGCGTAGCTGCGAAGTAGTGGCCAGTCATGCTCACTGACAACCCCAAAATAAAAGGGTGTGGCAGTGGGTGTGGGCAGAGAATTTCATGTCTTGCAAATTAAAAGAATCATTTTAACAAACATCACTCTGACCTTTTGTTATCACAGTAGATTTTTTAAGAAAACAATCCAGTGCTCCCTTTCTATTTTACTCAATTCAAGATAAGAACTAATGTTCACTTGTTCTGCAATCTGCCATGAAGCATATAAGCCTTATACTTATTTATCCACCCCTACTTTATCTAAATTTAAGACATTACTTGAAAATAGGATCATGTTTTTGACATTACAGATGTACTGTCTGATTCTTAATGTCTCTGAACATTCTGGGTAAACATAAAACCAATATAAGCATTATCTTTTAAGAATAATATATCACTTCAGTTAACCCATTCACCTCAAATCACTCGAACTTAAGTCATCAATAATCCCTTATGCTGACAAGGAAAGGACTTCTATTTTTTCAAATTTAAGTCTGCAAGAAAAGTCAATAAAATTCGTAACTGAACCATGTGTAATCAAAGTAGCTGAGAAAGTTAGAGAGCACCAGATGTAAACGTATGTTTCAAAGAAAACCTTGGCCTTGATAAACCAGTAGTTTCACTGTTCTAGGATGCTCTTAAGCCATGTGTATAATGAGATTGCACACATGTGGTTACTCCACCTTACACTAAATCAACAATTGGTAGGTTCAATTGACATGAAAGAGAGATGCAAATTTACTTGAAGAAGAGTGTCAAACGCCTTGGCTTCAGCGTGAATTTTTCTATTACGAGATCATGCTGGGTACCAGAATCCTCCTTTTAATACCGTTGACGGATGCTAATAAACGTCATCGATCGTTTAAGGAGGCTAACTGCAGAGAGTACAAGCCGAAGTAATGTTGACACGTCTGACTCCGTCAATGGTGATGATATGGACCTCGGTCGCGACGAGCGGATATCTCGTCTTTGGAAAATCAACAGAGAACTGTTGCACTTGTGTTGGAATTGTAATACAGAGTACGGGACTACGGGTATATGTAACATAAATATGGACGAAAGTAAATTAAACCTAGTGCAGAGGTTGAAAAGGTTCTATTCATCAAGGCGGAAAGGAATAAATGTCTTCCGTCAGCTTAGCAGAATAAAGAATACCTTGGAAGAAATGAGGGCTATTGACGAAGTCATCAGTTGATCAGTTGATCAGTTGATAACTTGCTACTTCTGAAGTGGTCACCGCTCACGAAGCTGGGTCACGATGGCAAGGAGGGCGGACGGCAGAATAATTTCTTTCCAAGGGGGGGCGGGGGCGGAATAGGTTAAAATACAAGCGAAATAAGCTTTTTATATTAAATCCTATTGTTTATCACACTCTCCAGGGGGGGGGGCAAAATAGGCTGAAAAATTTTACAAATGGGGGCGTCGCCCCCCTTGCACCCCCTCAACTTCGTGAGCGGTGGTCACACTATGATATTATCTAAAATCATCTGATAGAAACTGTAAGATAAAAAAATTATAACATCAACTGTAACAGTAAGTTATAATATAAGACTTTAAATCATTTTTGGCATAAGCTCCACAGTCAAGGGATTGTGTTAGGTATCTCATCAGATTCCTTTGCAGAGTTGCTGCTGCCTGCCCCTATAAGGAAAAGAAAAAGGTTTTTTAGAAGACGTTAAATATATACAAAATCAGTGGTGTACACATTGGAACATTGAATTCAGGCTTCAGAGATTTAATTTCATTTTCTTGATACAAATTTATGGGGTATATTTGAAAAGAATTTGAATGATGCACAACACCTTATAGGTATCAATTGTCTTGACCTCTGAATGGAAGGTACCGTAACGAAAGAGGTAATATTTCATATTATTGCTCAATGATGGGTACCTATACAAACAATGAAGCAACAGTGTGACAGCCAAGGAATTTTCCCAGCTTATAGCACTTCTTCCTGTATGTCAAACACATCTCGACAGATGCATTGCTTGTTTCCTATGCTTGACAAAAAGGCATGTTATTGTGTTGTTCTGGGGTTTTTTTCTATGTATAAATCAATGATTTGTTCAAAGGAATTGCTTGCTAATGTGACCATTTATGCCTTACAGAATAGGAAATATTAATAATCAAAGCTGTGTTACAATTTATGTGGTATGTAATGTATATATGTTGAACTATGCTAAAGATGATTCACATTCTTCATCAAGTGTTGATTTGCACTATTTCCTAACTGCTCTAAAGATACAATGGGGTTTTGCTAACTATGTCGAGGTATCATCAATCTCCAATAGAATTGCATTCCTTGAAGCTGTTGCACACAATGTCATAGGGGCATGTTGGAAAAAAATCCTTCATGATAGTAAACATTAATGATAATTTTCTTTGAGGGACTACAATTGTGAATTGGACAATTTTCACCAAATTATCTGATTTATGGACTGTGTGGATTTATGGACTTGGTAGCAAAGAATACAATGTCAAAAGAGAAAAATTTGAATGGCCTTAAAGAAAGTACAGTACATGGTGTGAACAAAATATAGCTTAAAAGAATGAAATTACAGAGTTAAATCACTGTAGATACTGTATGGACCAGAATTTGTGTTAATGGGTGTCTTCCTGGCGATTGTTCACACCTCAACCCCCTCCCTCCAAACAAAAAGGCTGAGGAGGAAACTTAAAAAATATGATATAACATACTAGTTTTCCGGTAGAATTTCACTAGTAACAATAATTTCTTGGCTGTGTCAGGCCCGTCTTCCTCACGGCCATGACCAAGGAACTCTTCTGCCAGTCCCTTGGTTCCATAGGTCCCAATGTCAGTGACTGTTGTTGACTTCCCATTGTTTAACTTCCGTACATGGCTTGAGGAGTATATTACTATGACATCCACTCCTCAATTTCCTTGTAGTGTATCTGCCTAAACAAAAGCAAGAAATAAAAAGTAGAGAACTAAGAAAGTCATTTTTAAGTGTGAATGCATTCATTGAAGATAACACAGCCCAAAAAATTCAGAACATACGTCCAGCATGCAGATATCCTGGAATAATACATAAAAGGTAAACAAAGAACAAGCAACTAAAAATGAGACATGTAGTAGGAACCGTTTCAGTGTTTGTAACTCTGTTCGGATTACCTAAATAAGTGTGTTGTAAAGCAATTTGCAAATTATAAATAAATGATAATCTCATCAGTTACTGTATCTTCTATACTGCTGTGCATTTATGCATAAAACACTCATATTTTCAGCCAATCCCCTGTTTATAGTAACATAAAAGGTTTACAACTTACATATTTCTTTATACCATCCTTCAATTTGGTGGTATTAGTGCATAATAATTTTCTGGGCTTCCTTTTTGGTTGAAGCCCAAACAATGCACCACAAGGACATTTTCTTCTGGACAAAAGCTGGACTAAGCCACACTTTCCACACTTCTAAATGGGAAAACAAAATCAAAGTTAGTTTAAGATTGGATGATACAACACAAGTCCAGTGGACATAAAATACAACTTAGACAAAACTTTTTCTAGAGATACCATGTGAATAGCATTTGCATGATGACAATTTGAGTCACTGACATTAGCAAAGTGCTGCCACGCATCATACCATATCAGATTTAATCAGTAGTGCTTAAAATGTAATGACTAAAATATAACCTGCAAGACCTTCTGTGTACTGTTCCACACACATCTTGAAAAATACAATCTCAGCAAGTTTATACCTATGTACCCAAAATGCAATATGAATGTTAAATTGAACTTATGTTGAAGGAAAACAGCATTGCTTGGGTGATGATTTGCTAGGAGACAAGACTGAGGACAAAGGCTAGACACTAAATGTGTAATAAAAGTGAGAACGAATAATTCATTTTAAGGAGTTGTGAAAAGTTTGAAATATACAATGCAGATGTCTGAAACACATATACCCAGTTGAATTTTGTTTTCATGCACTTGTGAAATGTAAGTTAAGGACCAATATCATAAATATCATCAACATCCTTGAAGACAAAAACAAGACCATAAACCTAAATGCATTGATAGTACAACTACCGTAATAATAATTAAAAAAGAAATATTGGAATATCCAGAAAATATAAATGAGAGAATACAGAAGATAGTGACTGCCAGTTTCATACATAAGGAACACTCCCTCGATATTTACTTTACCTTTTCAACGGCCTTCTTCCTTTTTCCATGATCTGCAAGAAAACAAGTTCATAAAAGAAAAGTATATCTTGATATGAAACAAAATTAACCCTATTAGTCAAGATCAATAGACCAGTTTGCCACATATAGGGAGGGGGTGCTACTAGGCCAACACTTTCCGAAGAGCTCAAACTCCATGAAAATAGCTTCAAATTGACTTGAAACTTTGGTGGAACGTTTACTGACCCTTATTCTTATCATTCTTCATATTTCATTAGACCTTATGTCAATAAGACATTAAACATATAACAGTTATTGGTATCATGTCTGATCAAAGCAAAAGTAAACAAATGAAGACGAAAAAGATTAAAAAGGCCAAATCTCAGTAAATATTGGTCCTATGAGACTATAATACACAGACTTGCATCCCTCTTATCAAAGCCTTTCAGATGATCTCAAATACATTTTAGAAATTTAACATTTTTTAAAAAGTCAAAAACTACTAGCCTCTACAGGTGATCTAATAACATATCACATGATCAATTTTGTAGAAAAAATGTTTTCTAAGAAATAATGGCCTGATAAATTTCACACAAAGCCAGGAATTATTAAACCAAAAATTACAATCTTCAAAATGCAAATTTCAAAGAAATTCAACAGCAGAACTAGTAGCACACCCCCCACCCCCCACCCCCGCTAGGTAGGGTTAAAGGTCAAAGTAATATACAAATAATAATTGAAAGCATGAACTCTAAGTTTGTCTTATTAATTTCCAAAACCCTCAAAATAAAAGGCATCTTAAATTTGGAAATGGTTTGTAAATTGTGGTGCAATATAGTACTGTACCATTATGATTTCCAATTCAAACTATACATAACAGCCAGAGTTGTCTGAGGATTGCCAAGAGCATGAACCTTTAAGTAACAACAAAGTTTTCGTCGTCTTTCTTTGCTTTATTCTAAGAAGCTCTACGGCATACGTATTGAGCACTGTTTTTCCATGTTATCACTACAATATTCATAACAGCCTTCTCTGTAATCTCCTTGATAATGTAAACTGCTATAATGGAACTTTGACCCTATCAACAAAACAACCATACCAAAGTAAACTATCGAGTCATTGAATAGAGCAAATGAAATGAAAGGTTTGACTTGGGGGACTAACTATATGCAATGGAGAGCATAGCATGAAAGTAAAGTGTCTATGAAAAGTTGCATATAAAAGTAATTCAAACAATTTGGAGACTTTGCAGTCACACTGGGCTGAAGATCTCTAATTGATAATGTTTCAAAAAAAAGTGAAAGGAGCAAGAATTCAACTCGTTTTAGTAGGCAGGTAATGAACTAAAAGACATCTCTGACAAAGCCTTGCAGCCTATGCTTACAAATAGTTGTTATATCATTGATGTGACTTGGAAGAATACAACACAACTACTTAGTCATCAAAAACAAAAGTTTCGACGCGCATAGTCTTCGAGGTATCTAAAAGAGTTATTTAGATGGATAGTTCCAAACCAAATGAGCGAGGTGAATTCAGAAGAAGCGGAGTTCATCATTATTTTGCAGTAAGACAATTTTCATCAATTACTTAAACTGCTCTTCATTATGCGTCTCTTTTATAGTGTCGTCGTTGATACGTTGCTAGTTTGAACATAGTTGTTTTTAGAATAGCAAGTAGGATTGAAACATTCCTTAAATACATAAAGTACATAACTTCGCATAAATCATGACTATGGATTAATGCAAAGTTTCAAAGCTTGTCGAGTGACATATTTTCTTGCTCTATAAATAACTCCAATGGCCCTAGAAACTTTTGACTCCACTCTCTGTATATGACTCTCCCA
>JAAAKL020012814.1:0-12814 GCA_010016065.2 Carybdea cf. marsupialis auct. non (Linnaeus, 1758)
AGTTTTAGTTTTCGAGGGTAATAGCTACGTATGTTGAAAAAATGAAGATATTAGACTATTTTATGATTGCAAATATCAGATACTTTAGTTTTGTTGATAAAAACTAGAGCAAAACAACGCAATAATTTCTCCAGAAGGAACAGACGGCTTAAAAATGATAAATATTGCTTTCATGAATAGTAATAGATAAAACAAATTTGACTTTTTTTGCTCATTTTGTTTAATTTCAAATCGGCTTAATTTGACACACTGTTGGCATAATTCCGAAAAAGAAATTAAAGAAGTTTATTATGATTTCTACGGAAAAAATAAGCACCACTAAGAGAATAATCTGCTACTGCTACCAGCAAAATCTGTTTCAGTTTACGATTTGGCCTATATTGAATATATATTTCTTGTGACATCTGTTCCAGCTGATTTTAAGGTCAAAGTAGTATATCATCCCCCGGTGTTGCAGATGTTGATACTTCTGGTTCTGCTTTCAGTTTTAACTGCTTACAGACGGAACCTGAGGGATGGCAGCAATTGGTGAGGGAGCTAAACGAAATTGGGCTTGGCTCGACGGGCACACCGAAACTATAAATCCCCCAGAAAGGAAAGTCTGTCAAAGATATATCTAAAACTTTAATAAAAAATTCTTTCTGGTAGCAGTTAAAAATGCACTCTTGACAAAAAATAATTAGAAAGAAAGCTAAATTATAAAAAAAAATTAGAAAGAAAGCTAAATTATAAGAAATAGTTAGAAAGAAAGCTAAATTACTGTTATCAAACATTTCGAATTATTCAATACAATGACAGGTAGACAGAGTCTAGAAACTTTGTCATTGATCCAGTGTAAGAGTCGGAGGGCTATGCTCATGAATAGTTGAAATTTTGAAGGCAGGACAAAACTTGAAAGAAATTGTGTGTTTCGTTAGCTGTGAAATTTAAGGATAGGCTTTCAAAGTAACTTGAAAAACGGACTCAAGTTCAATTGTCTGCAAACTTAAGAGAATCAAATCTATGCAGTCAATGGCCGTTGTTTCAAAGGATTCATGTTTGATCTTGTTCTGCATTGCAGTCTGGAAGAGCTGATTACGGCACAAGAAGGGGTGATGGTGGCAATCGTTTTTTTAAAAGAAACCCTCATTCATTTACTTAAATTCAAGTTTCGAGGAAGGTTTTGACTGTACCATTTCCAGTTTGCGGGGAGACAACCAGCTTTCTTTTTTGTGCTCATGATCTTAAGAGAATGCAGCCAAATTATCTAATATTGCTGTACTGCATTTTCTGACCCAGTAAGAGGTCAACCACTGCCAAACTGCTATCTACAGTGTAAAACTTTCGAAGAACGAGTGTATTTTTCTGAAGTTGCAGTGTAACGCAAATATTTCGGTGTATATATTTGTCTACTATTGTGGGACTACTTCTATTCAATAACATTATCTCGTTTATGATGTTCAGGTCCTTGCTCATCATGAAAAGATATGGAAATGTACGGATGCCTCGGGTTTTTCGGGGAAAATCACTGTCGTGAGTGGAAAAAGCTTGGGTTTGCATCGGTAAACATGCAATTTCAAAACGCACAGAAACACAATCATAACATTAAAGGAAATCACTTCCCGGAGGAAATTGCTGTTACTACAGTTATCTCCAGTTTGATATATTTTACACCGGTTATAGGTCATATATACATCAGCGTATAGTGATTATCTTTCTCCATGCAAACCATCAAAGTGAAGAAGCAGCTTGAAAGTTTCGAACTTGAGATCCAGTGCAGCGTTTTAAAGTCGTTCATTCGCGCTCTTTTAGTTCAGACAGAACAATTTTTTTCCATTGATTTTTGACAGAGAAGTGCAATTTGAAGCAAAAGTGGGTATTTTTTCTGAATAGAAAACATTGACATCTCCACACAATGGATGTAGGTGTATCGTTTTCGACGAATTATAAAAGTGTTCCGTCATTACTGGCATTGTACCCCTGATGCAGGGACTGTGACATCTTACTTTCTGTCTCCGTGCAAATTCTCGATCCCGAGGAATTGCCAAGCAACTCAGGTGAGAAGACATTCTGTTATTGTTAGAACGATGTGATACAAAGCAATTCGCCGTTTTCGGGAATATTGCAAAACTCGAGCTCCTGAAATTCGTGAGTCTTGAGCACGTAGTCTCATTTTGATGAAAGTCTGCCTGCCTTGATACATTTTTTGTTGGTATTACCATCAATGTAGCCAGGGCCGTCGAGAGCCAGCGCGGGCCCCGGGATACTTCATAGCCCCGTGTCCCAGTAGGTTTCAGGGCAAAACGCCTAAGGCTGTTTGTTTTCTAGAATAAAATTTTTGCGAGCCCCGCACTTCCAGCCTCCCCCCCCCCTTCCCGACGGTCCTGAATGCAGCCCTTACATTACCGTCTGATGATTACATTGTAACAGGACTGGCTACTTCTTAGCTCTTCAACAAAACGGAGACACATAGCCGTAAAATTTTATTTTTTGCTTAGTATGTTAGCATTCTTCCTCTCCGAGGGTTGATTCTGCACTTTATATTCATACAATATGGAGATTTCTACATTTTTACCTAAAGATGCTAATGGAAGCTCATGACAAGTTGCAACTGAAATCATATTATCGGAGGTAGGAAAAGCGCTTCAAAGCTGTGACCGGTTGCATAACAATTAAAGTGTCAAATAAGTTCTGGGATTAGAAATATAAAATTTTGATATGTATAAACAGAGATTATGAAACTCGTAATCTCTGCTATAGATTTAAAAGCCTTTTAAACATTAAAAGGTACATGTAATAATATCAATGAGTGAAGCAATGACTAAGGAAATTGCCTTGTGACCATGTTTGAAACCAAGCAGAATCTAATGTATACTAACAAAAGCTTAGTAAGAAGAACCTTCAACAAATAAAGAATCTGTTTTTCTCCTAGAATAAAACGAAATCTACAATTTTGCACTTTTCTATTGAAACATAAAGCCCGATCAAGAGTTGCTATTCAAGGAATATTTATTTTCAAAATTCTCTGCTCCACAATCATGTGAATATAAGTTCAGATGCTGTAATTTCTTTTTAATCCACGAATGAATCGATCCACTGTAAAATCAAAGGAATCATGCATCTAGAAGATCATCAGAATCAAATCAAACTTTCCCTGGTGGTAAATGCATTTCCTGTATCTATGATGCTTTATATTGTAAGAAATAATTTTGCCGTAGCTGACTTAATTGGTTCGATTCTCCCATTGACGTTGTCAGTGATGGCAGTAGTTGGATATATGCTTGATCGTTGAGCAAGGAACTTGTCTTACATGAAACCTTGGGCATAAAATACCTTGCACAACCTTAAACCTCCGAAGATACTTAGATGCAAGAAAACAGCACCTGATGAAATGTATCGAATAAAAAATGACATGGCAAGAGCCTTAACTGCCCGAATTACAAATCATTCTGTCGTTCAATTGATTTTATTCTAGAAGTAACGAAAATAAACAGTACGTATTACAACTAAAGATCTAACAATTATAACGAAGATACGAACTTGAAATTCTAATCATGAAAAATGTTACAAACAAACAAATAAATCAAAAAGTACTTCTTGAGTCCTTGAGATCAAGATCAAAGAACCACAGCTTGTCTTTCTAACTTAGTGATCTGAGGTCTCTCTCTCTCTTTCTCTCATCTAGCCTTATCAAATATAATAAAAGCTATTATTATCAGCTTCGTATCTTTGCGGATGATGCTAATGCGTAGTCGGGCTCATTATTACGTCGCATGCGAAACTTGACTGCGGAACAAAAAAGGAATAACACATCAAGACTTCCCTAAATCGAAACTATCAGTATTTGGGAATCAATCTTTGACGAATAATGTTTATCTCTCGAAGGTGGTCCAAACAAAGGGGTGATAGTGAATCACCTAGCCCCTGATCGCCCCAGTGGCTGCGGGCTCTCTTATAGATCCCAGTATGCGTTCCCACTCTGACTGCAGTTGGATTAAAGTCTAAAGCAAGGTACTTGTAGTTTACGATATGAACGCTGTATCATCAAAAACCAAACCCAAACTTAAATAGGTATTAAAAGAAAAGCGAGCGTCTTCATCGCATTGGAATGTTCTGTAGATTTTAATGATTTTTCAAGCTCTAGAAGTAAATAATCATAACTACATTTTTGACGCATAAACAGATAATTGTTCTCAATTTCATAAGGGGCCACAAGTCTTCACAAAATTAGTGACGTAAAAGTCTTGTTACCTTAATTTTAACCTCCAGTTAATCCTTAAAGCCTGTTGGTAAGAAATCTGACGATCGTCGAGCGCTAAACGAATAGTGTAACTTGTTTCTGCTTACAGATGATCTCCCTTAAAATAAGGCTGTCTTCACTGCACGTGTATTATTGCCAACATTTCAGAAGATTTTCCTCAAACTCTTTTAGTGGCGATGTTATCGTTTCATTTATAGTGTTGCTTTCCCAGCTAATATTTAGCCACCTAGTATATCGTATTTGTGGAGTTGGCTCCATCATCTATTAGTGCAACTATTGCCTCCATCGGTTTCCTGTGCATTGCGTTGAAATCGAGGCTACGACGTCCACTTCATCTGAGCTGAACCAAAACAACGGTTGGAACAGTTTTGTATGTAACGTTAGTAGATGATAAACTGTTAAACTTGTCTTTACAGCAATGGACGGCCTCAGGAAAGTACTTTTCAGATCGCCAAATGAAGATGGAATTTGGAAAAAGGGAGCAGGTAGGTCCGTGGTACATGCCTACAAAATTAGGCGCAATTGTAGTGTTCGTAGCCCCATATGGCCCACGTCAAAATTATCTATAATGATTAATGTTCGTAACGGAATTAAACTGATAAAATAAGTAGTACATGATGTGTAAAAGTTAATGGAAGCTTGTCGATGCCTCTTACCTGGCCATTATGTATAACATACCACTTCAGATAAACCCATACTGTTACTTACAATACAATTGCCGGTGCGTTGGTTGTTTTGCGCCCGCGTGGCCGCCAGATAGAACTACGGTACTTTATTCTCTATTTATATCAGAATAGGAGGAGATTTAAAGGAAAGAGGAAAGGCTTCTGCAGTATTGCACCCCTCCTACGAATATCGAGGAATACGTAACTTCAAGCAAAATGAATACCGCAATTTCTATGCTATTTATGTATATAAATGTGAGTAGAAGACACTTGTAGAGTTTATTTATGATCTGAGAAAGAAGCGATTTTTATACATACGCTTCTACGTACAATTCACTGACGATTTGATAAAAAGGCAACTCGTTGAATCTTTGTTTGCAACTGTCACAAATAAAAGCATGTCTATGGGTATGGATGACTCTTATAACATTGGAAAATGAAATACGATGGACGTGTTATTTTCTCATTTTGACATAGGTGAATGCAAGCTGTGCTCTATTGCTACTGTGTTGCGGTCAAGGGCCAGAGTGATTAAGAGAACTTCCTTAACTTGTTGTTGGGAGAGAGGAAAGCTTCCTATTCCCTTAGAAATGACCCTTCCATCATAATTTAGCCTATAGAGAAAGGGTCAGCAGTAGTGGTTTGGGGTCATAAGGACTACCTAACAAAGGCTGCTAGGCAACTATTGGCTCCAATTATTTATCATGAAATTCAACCTGATAAATCTCTTGTCCCTTCACGTACAGTTAAGAGTCATAAGTTCACTAGTAGCTTGCATAAGAAAGGTTATATTATAGATAAGGAGCATAGTTACCCTACCTTCCATACTAAAAATAGTATGAACATGGCTAAGTTATACTTGTTACCCAAAATCCATAAAAGATTTTGATCTGTACCAGACAGACCTGTTATTTCAAATTTAGGGACCTCTACTGATAAAGCCTCAGTTTAAGGACTGGCACTTTAAACAGACTATGCCACGTGTTAGGACATAAACTAAGGATACAATTGATTTCATCCAGAAGCTTCAAAGTCTTTGTCCGATACATTTTCCACATTCCCCAAGCCCTTAAATCCCAGGCCAGATTCCTACCCCAAGAAACTGAGAAGAATGGATGTTCTTAGTGTACCAGTAGGAAATGTAAGCCATGTGCAAATTGTCTAGAGTCCAACAAATGTGAGACCAACTGTAAAGAGTTGAAGATTAGTTACAAGTTGGATTCCTTTTGGGTCATATACCTCATCCAATGTAAAGTATGCAATAAAGTGTATGTTGACTAAAACATAATGGAATGGTGCTATAGATGGAAAAGTTATCAAGGAAACCAGTGAAAGGCAAAAAGTAGCTCTTCTTGTAAGCAACATGAATCACATGAGCATTTCTTTTCAATAAGACACAGGGGTCTGAAGGAGGAGTCCAATGTAATATCATACTTGTTGACAAAGCAAACCCACAAGACCCAAAATGTAGGGAAAGGTTTGGATTGGTATACTCAATACAAGGGTTCTTCATGGGCTTTGAGACAAACACATAATGCAGTATCTTCCATCATTTTTATACTTTATGTTCAGCATCTACGTATATCATCTAGGGAATGCCAACAGGGCAGGTTTCCTTTCTTTTCTTACAACTTAGTATTATTTTAACAAGATTTTTCCATAAAATTAAGGAAATTTCTAGAGGTTCCTTCTAGTCAGTATGACATCTTTTGTTGATTTCTCACTGAGCATGTGTGTAATGTCATTGCTTATTTCTATCTTTGTATTTTACAAAAAGAATACCACTGCCACATTCAATTAGCCTACAATCAATGCTGTAACGTAAGATATGCTAATGTATAAATTTTAAGAAAAAAAGTAAAGAATGTGGTTAAGCACAATTCAAAACCTAATCAGAAGTTTGCTTTCATTGGTTTATATATTCTCCTTAGCAGGGAATTTAATGTTTTGATTTCTATATATGTTTGTGAATATATATATTGTTATAGCATGAAACCTCTTTTTCATGTCTGGTTATCAAAGCCTATTTAGACTTATAGCTTATTGTAATCATGGTTTGGTGCTTATATTTGGCAAGATGTCAAAGACGGAAATCTTTACTGTAGATGATTGAATTCTGCAAATTTAATACAGGATGAAAATGCCTGCTGGTATGAATGAGTGTAACATCAGAGTGCATTGGTAGCCAGGTTCACTCATTTATGCAATTGCATTATTGAGACTGGTTTTGTCAAAAGAACTTTGTCACCCATACTGTATTGTTTGTACATGTCTTTTGTCAGCTGCATCTGTGATCTGTGGATAAGAGCTGCATAATGTAGGTTTGTACCCATAGCCCTTTCAGTGTATTAGGGCCCAGGGGTGTTTAACTACTTTTCATCATATGAAGACCGAAAACAGCTAAGTACATATGTAATCCTTAATTATCTGTTAGAACTATTCTATAGCAAGGTATGGCTTGATTATATCTTTCATAACACTTTTCAGAAATCGAGAACCTGCTGAATAAAATTCAAGTTGAAATTGAAGTGGAAAACAACCTTAACATCATGGAAAAAGGTAGATTTCAAGTGATGTTGTATGGTGTTAATTATGTTGCATTATGTAGGGAAGTCAGATCTATGGCAAACAGGTCAGGTTTAGCCCTAGATTGAAATTTTATGGCAATGTTTTGTTTAAACACTTTACTGAATTCACATTATTTCTACAGCTTCAAACAAATATATACTATTGTTACTGATTGCATTATTGTAACCAGTAAGATACCAAGAAATTATTTGACTTATTGGTCTGATCCAGCAGAGCATCATCATAAGTTGCTAGTGATGTGAGTAATTTTGTTCCAGTAAATTTGAGAGTGTGGCTGTGGAAATAATATATAATTCTTAAAAATCAGGGGATTCTTTGATAGAGAACTCTAAATGAAGACATTTGATGTCCATATGCCTAATTAAAACTGTTTAATGTTACACTTTTCTATAATCAATCAAAATCTAGTGCTCTAAATTGTGCCTGATAGAAACTATATTTGATGGGATCTGCATATTCTGGACTATGATAATTTTGGTTGTTTCAATCAGAATATGATGCAAACAGTTATTTTTCCAAAAGAATGCTAACTTAAATCAGTTTTAGGATGCTACAAGTTGTTTCTGTCACTTTCTTTTAAAACAGCCAAGGTTTCATTTTATACTGGCAACATTTTCCGTAACAAGGATATAAACTCTACTATTCTTCTTCTTGCTTGATTTTACTTCTGTTTTTCTCCATGGTTCAGTGTTGGACAGGCGTCACCGTCATGTCCAATTGGTTTTCCGGTCCCACACACTATTTAATTGTTTGTCATGTTCCCATCATATTCAATTTATGCAGGTGTGTACTCAATCATTCATGCATTAGAGATGACCAAACCAACAGAGGCTTTTATAGTGTAGGGCATATTCCACACTAGCTAAATAAAGCATGTTCCTAAGGTAGCAGGCATGCACGTTTAAATGGGAAGGCATCATTGTGCTCCGCAGAACAAAAACTTCATGTTTTATAGAAAGGATCTCCCGAATGACATATCTAAAGTCACTTTTGCCGCTTGATAATACCTAAATACTGGTGGGGTCCAGTTTGGAAGTGGCTTATCCCAGCTTATACTCTTGTGGATCACTGACCCACCTAGCCTGTTAGTCCATTGGCCCACATATAGTGTTAAACTCTGGTCTGCTATTGCAGCTTGTATACTCAAATCAGTTAATTAGGAATAAGCTGTAATCTTTAAGTTGAAATGACGTCCTTGAAACAGAAGCAGTTTGGTATATGACCATCTGAACAGAAAGTAATGCAAAGTTCACAGTGGGCTTTAGTTCTTGTGAGTAGATGACATAACCTTGTGCATTGATTAAGTGATCTTTTATCTAAATAGGGCTAAACACATGATGTTGTATGCATACAATCAGAGCGTTGTTTAAACGTTTTGACAGAACGTTTTGACATAAAGACTTTTATGCAGTTCTGTCACATCGTAAGGACACCCATCAGTCGTAGATATGTCCCTTGCTTTCAGCTTCAAGATGGACTACTGTACATTAACAACAACTGGCTTTTAGAATGAGTAATGGTAACTGTAGCTTTTTAGGTGGTGAGGACACCTTGCACCATTGGAAGTTTCCATTAGACAAATACGGCGAAGGAGTTATCACCACAATGCCTTTTGACATCTAGAAAAGACCCTAAGCGCTCTCAATTTTTACTAAAGACAGCACACGAAGTTATTCTTTGCCATTTGGAAAAACAAATAGAAGGGGAAATAACGTACAGTAAACGTATGTCCTGATAAACCGTCAACCTTCCATTCAAATTTATATTTTGCCAAATACTTCGGATGCATCTTCATTTCGACCCAAGCTAAACCATATTTCTCTATCAGAATCAATGGCTGTAGCTCAGGTCTTCTAGACACCTACAAAGTCAACAGGCTCTGTCGATTATGGCTCTTGATAATAATTGTAAATCCTCAAAAAGATGATTTTACAGATCTGTTCTGGCAGTGACTATGATGATTACATTAGGCAAGCGATCGTAAAGTAGACTGAAAGTTTACTTTCTTCGGCTATCGCTCACTCAGAGGTTGCTGCGGTTCGAGGGTACAGAGATTGTTAACATGCCGGGCCCAAGGTGATCGCAAAGTGGCTTTAATGGGACACGGTGGCATCTCAAGTGTTTATCAGTCTTCAATACATGATATTAGAATGGTCACTATGTTCTTAGAATGACTGTGGGTATTTTTTTATGTGGATATTTGTAATGAACTTTGTTGGGTGCTGAATTCCTGGCTAAATTTGATGATGCGCTAGTAATAGACAGAAAGTTCATGGTGAACAGAGACGAAGCAGTTTAGGTGAATAGATGACGAACGGAATGAAAGAATTGATGTTAGGTTGAGATTCACTCGAATTTTACTTAAATCGTTTGGATTTATGCATTCATTCTCGGGAGGGGACCAGAGTATTCACCAGAGATTTTTGATGCGCCGAGTATTAAACTGATTATACCTTCATGACGTCACAATTGTTTATCTAAGATTTGGATTTTTGTCGGCAGAACTTCATGAAAAACGATTAAGCAACATGAAGCGAATACTCGAGGAAGCAAAGAAAGACGATTGGCAATTCGAACAGATCGAGGCTTATATCGAATCTTAAAGATGGCTAGCATTTCGGGCAGTTCCAACTGAAGATCAAATCATAACAAGGACAGCATTGAAGAACCGCTGGTGATTCCAACAGATCAAATCATTAGTCCGTCACTGTGGACAATCAACTGCCGTCGTAGTGAAGTCTACAGGGTCGCTGCAAGCCTGGAAAAAAAATCGGTCATCTGGGAAGTGCTGCAGAGCCCTACAACTGTGATGGAAATGCTATGTTATGCACTCATATTGTCGCTACAGAGTAATTACCTGGACTAGCACATTTAATGGAGAACGGAGAAGTGAAGTCTTTTAATAACACCCCAAGACATGAGTTCTGGTGGCAAATAGTCATCTTGCAAATGTTTGTTAATTTTTTAACATATCTTTTCCCAATGTATTCGAGTTTTACCGGTGCGTTTAGGAAGCCCGCATTCTTAAACGCTTTTGAACGTGACAGCATATCTATGCTGATTTTAGTTGCTATCTATGTATATAAAATCGAAGATTTAGTTAATTGTATTTGACTTGTAATGTTTCTTCTTAGTTTTCCTGATGTTTTATTAAGCGTTACTTGCCAACTGACATCTGTGTTATATAATTGCCTACGTTTGCAAGCCAGCCTCACCATTAAGATTTTTACTTGGCAAAACACTGACAATTAACAAAATGTGATCGAAGTACGTCACGAAATGCATTTCAACCTGTACACAGGGCCGATGACACTGGGAACAAGGGCGTTCGGCACCGCCACTTTCCACTGATAAGATGTTACTTTTCGTACTGTTTAACACTAGAACTGAACACGCAACTTTGGGAGTATAACACCCTTTGTCACCTATTAAACAACTTAAATAATCGAACAACTCACGAAGTTGTGCACATTTACATATTGAAAGCGCCGAGGCGTGTTGTGTACGTAGCTGAGCTTTGCACGGCCTCGAAATCTGAGTCCGTCTGTTAGCTTACGCAGCACCAAGTGACTGGCAGCTAACTCACGAAGAAGGTAAACAGAAGCTGTATTTTTCTGGGTGCAATCGTATCTTAAATGAGTGTTATTTCCTCATAATGGTCCATGTTTGGTGTTTTCTATTTTATGTTCCTTACCTGACTTAACCAAAGGGCGTTCAGTTCCTTTTGGAAACAGTTCAAAATGTAGTGTTTTCTGGCCACGTTTCGCGCCTATACCACCGAATGCTGCTGCAAAGAATAAGTAGCCACTGTGTCTCATCCTTGTACCTTCTTTATCCATACACCCTTCTGTATGTCATTTACCCATATGTATGGATACTTAAAATATTCCATTCTTTACAAGACATCGTCTTCTGTTATTAATGCCACCGAAGCTCTAATTGACAAGCTCGTTTCCTTAATGCATCAGCAGAATGATACTTTTCTAAAATGATGAACCCTAGTTCCTCCACGCTACCACCAACCTCTTTTGCTGGGGTAAAGTTGAGCACTTGGGCAAAAAGAAATAGCCCTCGTGTATCTCCCTGCATAACATCTGCGGTGATGGTAAACATCACTGTATTGCCACCTAGTGTTAGTATATATTGCTTTCATAGTTTATCTAGTCTACTAGACATCGAGTTGTCCATGTGGTATATATCAACGTTGTCATGCAACACTAGAACCGAATTGCAGAACTTGAAGCATTTATTTTCAAACTCGTAGCTTGTAAACCATATGGGCCAATACTTTTTCATTTTCCCAGAAACGATTTTTTTGTATTTTGATTCTGTAAATGGATCATCAATGTCTGGGGCTCATTATGTATTCGCAGCTAACCCTGACACCCAAAGATCATTCCCTATCTGCCATATGGAGTACTAATTGATGGAAGTCAACTCTCTACGTCATTGGACTCCGTTAAAAAAGGGGGCTCTAAAAGGCATTTCAATTACTTTCGTCGCTTACCATGAATAGGTTTCTTTCCCAATTTTTGTTACCCCGTGCAAGGAGTTTGCAAATATAAAGGGAGCTTAATCCACTGCATCTGCGCTCTTTTACTATAAGGTTGAATCTAAATAAATAGACAGTTGCCTCAGTAGTTGTATCGTCTATTACAATACACTCTATGTACATCCAAGTACGAGAAATAGATCCTATATACATACACTACTATCCAAAATAAATGATTTTTTTCCTTTCGTCTGAAACATGATCCACATGCCGCATCTACTGATAAATTCTCTACAAAGTGTGGCGACCAAGCTGCGGAATCTGTTTGCCGTAATTGAATTCTCTACAAAGGGGTTGAGTACTTTGTTTCCCGTAATTGAATAAAAAATCTTCAGTAACCCGAATAATTCTGTAACCTTTATGAAAATAACCGCCAGATCTTTATAAAAACTCGACAAACTGATTCGGCAGTACAAATCCTCAGGTTAAACGCATAAATCATGCCTTTAACCATTATATCCACTCACACGGCTGTTTCTAATCTTTCATGTTGCCCACCGTTCGTTACTTCTTTCGGTGCTGTAAGTGAAGCCGAGGCTGTTGAGAAAGGATAAACAAAAAACCTTCAGAGCGACTGTAAGCGTTCATTTAACCAGCGATAAAAAAATTCCTCCCGAGCATGGGCGCAGATTGCCGCATGAATGGGGGGGGGGGGGGGCAAAGGATTAAACGTGGACAATTTGACATTTCCGGGCCCAACATTGGGGGATAAAGCCGCTGTTGTCCCCCATCCTTAAAAGTGATGGGTGAGGCCCCCCGCCCCCAGAA
>JAAAKL020012815.1:0-12813 GCA_010016065.2 Carybdea cf. marsupialis auct. non (Linnaeus, 1758)
TGAATGGATTCCAAGAGATGGAAAGCGGCCAAAAGGAAGACCAAAGAAGAGATGGAGAGAAAGTATTGAAGAGAAGGTTGGCATCACTTGGATCAGAAGAGTTCAAGACCGAGGAACATGGAGAGACTTGTGGAGGCTGTCTGCCTGCAGTGGCACGAATAGCTGATAATGAAATGATATGAAATCCTAGTTCGTAAATTGAATGTTACTCGCCAGGACCATCTGACAGACAGTGAGCAGATACCCCGTGCTGTACCCATCCTGCTGTAAAATCATGCTGTTATGAGCCCGTGGTATACTTCACGAACTCAGTCAAGGGCTTATTTTTCAGGCAAAAGGGAAGCATTTGGGGGCAATTGTAGATTGAACCTTGTCATGGTACTGTAAAAATGAATGTATGATTGGCTTTAGAATTTGAAAATGGATTTGCCTTGGGACATTGTGTTGTTTTATTTATTATAATAATCCGTTGGCTTCATAACCCATTTATTCCACATTCCCCATCTATGTGTTTGCTTCACCTTGAAATTTGCCCCCTTCCTAGTACCCTTAACGTCCAAAGTCTACTTCCCGAGTTTAAGCGATCATGCTCTATTAAATGTACAGTGTGAGAGACGTAGTCCGAAGCTTACCCAATTAGGAGGGGAGGGGGAGACACTCATGCTTTTCTTATTTAAATTTTTTATTCTCTAATTATATTCGAGATTTATTAAACGACTTTAAACTATTACCCTGGTTTTAAATGCAAACGATGACAGTCGTTTCTCATACATACCTTATGTGATTAGAGGATAAGCCTTTCCAGTAAAATCCAGCGGTGAATGATGAAACATGCATCTTGTACTCTTTGCGGTTTTAAAATCACAAGGGGTCACCAAACATAACACAAAGCTAGTTTGCTAGTGCAGACGTAATCCCTGGACGTTTTTTAAGCATCAAAATTAGGAGACCCCCACTCCATATCGTAGATTGAACTTGTTTTTCTTCTTCCCTTGATTCGGACAAGGTGATTTATATCTTTATCGATACATTTACACGCTTTAAGTTGTATTTGGAATTGGATTGTGTTGTGCCTCTTGAGAAGCATTCTCATCTTTGCCTCTGTTGTTCATATTGATAGTAGTTTACGTAATCGGAGTTTGTAATCCGTAATGAAGATTTAAAGCAGATATACTTTTTAACTAAGTAGAGGCCATTTAAGCGCCTGCGGAGCGGCTTTACGTTTTTGTAACAGTACTAGGCTCATAATAAGTTAATTGAATTGTATCAGTAGAACCATGTTAGCCAGGCATCACTTGTATTTTATCAAATTATCACGATGTTTGCTGCTTTGTGTGTCAAAAGGTACTCCTTTATAATCATTGATGTTCAATGTGGTATTTGTTATAGGAACAGCCAAAACCGAAGTCTTGAACTTTATACGGTACTTAACTGTTGGGAGGGCGAGCGTAAATTATATTATCAAATGATTACCGTGTTTACAACCTGTCTTGTTGGGTATTAACTCATTCATCTTGTTTGATATTATTTCATTTTAGGAACCCGACAAAGCGTCGGTCTTTTACATTGGACAACTCGGATTTGCTATGCGATCATGACGGCCTACAATATAACATCGATGATTTCAAATCGGGGCAAACTTTAGAGTAAGAATCCCAAATCTGATACTGCTTTTCTAAATTTCAATGTGTAAAGAATGGGGGGGGGGGGAGGCGAGAGGACTCCCTGCCACAATCGGCAAGTTTAGGTCATGCACTGTTATTTAAACACAGTGGAGCCCCTATTGGCGACCATAATACCTGTTGACTCCAGTGTTTAGCCTTCCAAAATTTTACACCACATGTGTATTTATTTCTTCCATTAACTTTACCTGGTGATAAGATGGTGAAAATACTCTTTCTGTAGCTAGTAACAATCTTTGACCGATATCAATCACTAACCAGGACCTCTCTAACACGAGCACATTGCTGAGGCTACCATCTTGATAATGTCTCTTTGTTGATCATGTTGACGGGGCTCCTCTGCGTATCATCATATCTGTAACTTTATTTTCTTAACCTCTAACTTTTCATGCTCTTATGATTAGAGTGGATCTTTCGTCCCCACCCTGTTCAAGGCCGAAGCCACTACTAGGAACGGGGTTACTTTTCCCTTTCAGATGACAATCTATTCATGCTTGCAGTCCCCCACTCTGTCTTATCTCTCGAAACATAGTTTTCCCACTTCACAATAGCAGATGACAGAGCATAGTACTTCCGGGATTGTGGCAGGCAAGCTCAGGGTCGGTTCGAGCTCACGACCCTCGGATTGTGAATCTGACACTCTACCACATGCCACTACTGTACTCTTTCCATAGCTCGTCTCCGCCTTCCTTTGCAATAGTAGCTCCGTTAGTTCTTTTACCAATCAAAGTCATACCCCCCAGTGTCTGCCAGGACAGAACCTTTTCCACCTTCGTTGAATCAGGCTGTCGTACAATCAAGACCAGTGTTAATGCAAAGGGAAGTGATGACATCAGATAGCAAAAGTTTTGGAAATGGTAACATTTGACTCCAGATATCTAAAGGTAAACCTGGAATAAGCTGTTTCCCAAACTACCAAACCTGTAGTGTATAAAGTGTTTAAACTAGAGGCGTTTGAATTTCAAAAATCTCTGGTCAAAACTCTGTTAATTTTCCTTTAATCCTTACGTTAGCAACCAGCATCAAATAATAAGGTTTTGTTAGAGAGATTTAAGACTTTGAAAGCTTATACCTAGGTGTTGGGAAAGGGTAACTCTCTCAATTATGACCATAGACGTCCGTACTAATAGGGTAGCATGAAACTTGAGTATTTTTGCTATGTTGCAAACATTTTCAAAATCATGACGTCACACGTTCACTCCGCATTGAGACAGATAAAGGCTGATTGTTGATCAATGTCCTTTTTACGTGCATGCTTATGTTTATTTCGTACCAATGTAAAACAGTGCGACTCTACTGTCATAATTCTATTGCGTCTGTCGAAGATAATGGTGCCAGCTATTTCTTACTTTCAGTGCAGCCACATTATTGACGCAGCAAGAGTGGGACATTCTTGCGTCGCAGTTTCAAATTAACGCAACGGTGCTGATTAACAGGGAGGCATTAGGCGAACCTGGATTAAAACTGGAGCCAGGTAAGGGTAGTACCTCAATTATCCAAGTCGGCTTCAAATACCATTAGCTGCTTACTAATTTAAAGGGGTTTTTAACGTGAATGAAGTATGATCGAGATTTGATGTTGGGAGCCATACATGGGCGGAATCTACTTTGGTATACTAGACAGACTGTAGCTTTTCGTTATGCGCGGTTTTGTAATGCATTAAGGAAACTTACAAACGGTGCATGTTTGAGATGGAGTTCATGTATATTGCTTTGTCCGAAAATGAATGTCGAAATGCTGCAAAGCATTGTCTTGATGCTGCTTGGAATAGAAATAGTTTCGAAAAGATACTAGCGAAACAGGAACGGAAGTCACCAACGTGATTCCCGCGACCAACGCATTCGCGGCGTGAGCTCTACCAACCTACGGTAATATCATGCTCATTTCATTTAATCTCCACACTGATCTCTAAAAAAAGACTTGGTTTGCAACAGTGAAAAAGTGTAGTCACTAGTACTGGCCCCCATCAGTTACCTAACTTTGTTTATAAACTTTGTTTGATGGGGACTTAAATGGCGTTCAACGACTGACCTCACTATGAGACGGAAGATGCTCGATCCAGTGTCTTGTAGAAGTCAGTGAGTCCCCGCTTTAGCTGCCTATTCTGACCTATAGCCTTGATATCCAACTCTGCGCAATTTTCGAAACAAGTTTCCTTGGGCTTGAGAGAAATAGAGACTGATTGAATTAACATTGACTGAAGCAAGCATTACTGACTAAAGTTCGGGCGCATGACAAAAATGCTTCATTTTTGGACATATTAGATATCTAGAAGCAACTTAAAATACGGCGATACAAACCCCAATTGAATTTATCCATTGTTTGATTTTGACTTGATTGGCAAGTATTATCTCACAGAAGACAAACTTTGAACAGCAAAGGAAGGGAAAAAATGAAGCTGTCAGCATGTATCACTAGGAAGTCATTCTCTACATGAAGCATATTGATATTGCCAGGAAGAGATACCTTCTAAATAGTAATTTATAATAAACAGATAATAGTAAATAGATAATTTCAATGTTTGTATGTTTCTATCACTTGTGGAGAAACGTTCGAGTGAAACTCTTGTAGAAGTTGGCAAACACACATAATGATAAAAATGAGAAACGGCTCGTCCCTATCGTTTTGTTGCCAACATCTTTAGTACTTGATATGGTCTTCTAAACATTAGCTTTAGCACAAGATTTCTTTCAGGATAAGAATTTCAAACTAAAGAGCCGACATGCCAATGTCTGTATCAGGATTGTTCTATTTGCTTAACGCTCTCAGGGAAGGCTTGTTCTAGTTGGACAGTTTCCACGTTTTATATTTATTGGCATTGGATTCCCAGGATCAGACTGATGGAAGTAGAAGTCTCTTACCTCAATATAAAATTACTATCGACCTGCCAGAAGCACTTTCAGGACAACATATCTTGTAATTAAAACCCCTCAAATATTAATTTCGAAACTGGGTTAATCATATAACCTTTCGTGAATCGCAAAAGTGATGTGATATAAGGAGTAAGTAATCCCCCCTCAGCCCGATGTTGGAAGCCTTGTGATTGTATGAATCCCTTTTATCAGTGATGGCAATAATCCTTATCCAAATCTGTTGCAATATACAAACTTTTTCGACTGCATGTAGATTATTGTCCATCTTGTCGTGCGGAGCGTCGGAAAGAAGAATTACATTATGATCGAGCAGTTGTTTACGTCCAAAAGGTTGGTGAGGATGAGACCATTCCACCGCAGTTTGACTCCATGCTGTCAGAGTATAATGATGTGTTGGTAAGTTGATTTGATACTATTCACAAAGGAACAACATTTGCATGTCTGTACATCAACCTCCTTACTTATTTAACAATTGCACTATCTATTACAGTGGTTAAGTTAAGTCGGCGTTTGCTGGCGGGGATCCAACTCAAAATCTCCCACACCGAAAACGCCGACTTAACTTTACCACTGTAATAGATAGTGCAATTGCGAAGTCGACAATCCGTGGAGTACATCCCGAATTCTCACCACCACCAGCAACCTAATTTTTTCGTTTCACTATTAGTTTCATCAGTGCCATTTTCCATAGATAAGTACTCAGGCAGACACACTAGCAATCATGAAATCTATAATTTAGAACTCAATAAACATGAAGTGCATACGGTGCTGGCAGGGATTGAACCTAGGATCTCCGACACTGAAAACGAAGACTTTACCACTTCACTTTAAACGAGTAAATACTATGTTAACTTCTCCACTTCAGTGCCAGAATAAAAGTGCAAATGTTTGGCTTCAATGTAACGCCCTAGAACTTTTTTCTGCTGGCTTGCCCAAGCCTTGAAATGTTTAGCTTGTCAACTTGGTAATTATACTAGTTTAAGTAACCTGCCCCCCCCCCCCCCGCCCCCTTCAACTAACGCAATGGTACTGAAGAATTTTATTAATTATTGCAGAATCTTGTCTCTGTTTTAGAAATCGGCAACTGATTTTAGCAACATAAACGGATATAGAAGAAGTCGAAGGTAGAGTTGTATTTTTTAAGATTTTATCAAGAGCATATTTTGAAATTGACATTAGTGTAGAGTTCTGAAATAAGTTTGTCTTTAATACCAGTTACTGTTAAGTTCGCATGCATTGCAAAGGTTATCTGATTTCTTGGATAAAATATTGGCGGCAGTGTCAGCCTCTTCCATCCCTAGTGTCCACCACTGAAGGTCCGGGTCAATGTAATAAAACTGTAAGTTCAAGCTGCTGCTTTTAAAAATTGTGACGGATGGAGCAACAAATGTAGAGAACTAAGAGTGAGGAGAACTAGGGGACCAGGCAGACCTAAGAAAACCGGGGATGAAACCATTCGTCAGGACAGGAACGACTGGACGTTAGGTGCGTCGATCCTAAGGGCCAACATGCATGGACGAGAGGGTTGCGTGACCACATGACCCGTCCAGCTCTCAATAAGGAAACAGCGACGTAAAGCTTGGATGTGATGATTATTATCTGTGAGGTATTGCAACTGATGTCAAGAAGATATGGTGCTCAACGAGTGGTCTGGCTAAGAAGATGCCGCTACTTGTGTAAGGTTATTAATGTGCCCGTAGAACTAGTAACAGCTCCACGTTGTACGCTAAAGATTGGCTTGTCAAACATTTGATATTTATGTTTTTCCTTGGGTATGCAATGTGTTTTAGTCATTACATTAATTAAATTTCAACGCCAGTACTTCTGAATTGTTCGCTACAAAGGTTGTGGCAAAAAACTCTGATTAGATGGTACGTTGGCACAACCTTCCTTTAAGCTGCTAGAATTGCCTCTGATCGAAACCTCTTTGCATTATACTCTTGCGTGTTGATAGTTTAAATATTGGCAAATGTTGTTTCAGTTTGGTTTGCAAAGAACTGATGATAGGGATATGGTTTGTATGAATCATGTCATGAAAGTTAGCTTGGCAATACCTAACAGATTTGACACTGATACGGAATTGAAGTATGTCAGTTGCAACACTCATATATTACCTTCCAAACTCGGACAACAAAAATTAATCTGTTTCTATCGATACTTTGGTATCGCCTTTTGTTTTTTAATGTTACTTAATGTTAATATTAGTGTTTGTCTTCTAATAATTGTAATAATTGTAAGGATAAAGGAAACCTCATAACTATAACTATAATTTTACGACTCAGTTGTATGTATAGCAAGTGTTTTTAAGATCAAATATTTATTATCATAATCGGACTGTTGTTATATTAATTTTGTCGTTTGATTTGCAATGAAAGGGCACTCAATCGCTGCTAGAGACTGTTAGGAAGGGTATTAGTTTGGCAATGTTGTTAGTGTCACTTCTCATCGCTAAAAATATTCCATATGTTATTGTTAATACCCGTTTTGGCTGCTCAGTTTCAGTATCAGACATCGTATGGTCTGACCATTGTAGAACTCTGTTTAACAATCGTTTTATTAAGGTTGCAGAGCGGATTTATCTTGAGTTATTTTCTAGGCGTTGCATAGAATTCGATGACTCTTGCGAGTTGATTCAAGGTACAAAATGACGTAATGGTCAGACCTCTAAATGCGGTAAGCGGATGGCTAGACCTGCAAACATGTGGTAAGCTGACGTGACGGTTGGACCTCTTAATGCGGTAAGCGGATGGCTAGACCTAAAACATGTGGTAAGCAGATGGCTAGACTGCAATAATGTGGTAAGCTGACGGCTATACCTGAAAAAGCGGCAAACAGATGGTTAGATGTCAGCTAAAGGTGGTAAGCTGATAGGTAAACCTCGAGATATGATAATCTAATGGTCAAAACTGGTAAACCGTAGGTACGATTATTTGTGGTAAGCTGATGGTAACAACGTTGGTATTAATTTTATTACAAGACCAATAAATGTGTTTAGCCGAAAACCTCAGTGCATGATTCCGTAGAGGTTGGCAAGCAGTCATTACAAATTTCTGCTAACCCCACTTACAAAGTTGTGTTTGACATAGAATATTGATAGTGTAACTCTTCATTCCAGGAGAAAAGTTAAACGAGATGAGTATATGGTCAAGATAATGTCAACTGAAACGTTGCGCCAACTTAAAATTAAGGTGAGTCTCTAAATCACCTTTAACAAGTTATAAGTTTGTTGGTTATATTTGGCACAAATTAGTGAAACCATACTTGTACTTAAGAGATTTTTTTCCTCCGACATTTCCTAAAATATAAAATGATCAGAATAGAATGCAAAGGAAGGAACGAAACCACCGCTCAGCTATGTTTTAAAGTGGGCCATTAGCATTTTGACTATACTGTGCTCTGAGGATTGTCTGACGAAAATTGAATTCAAGTAGAAAATGGCTCATGCTATGTAGTGCTCTCGTGATGTTATGTACCAAAAAAAACACACAGTGCAGTCTGTCAATCGGAAGTCCTAGGTAATGTTAGGTAATCCTAGACAGACTCGAAAGTAGCAGTATAACCATCGCATTTGCTGAGGTTTAGAATATTTGCAGCATTCACTGAGAAGTCCCTTAACCAAGACTACTAGGCACTTGCTATCAAGTCATCTGACATACTGCGCCTCCGGATAGGGTTGACCTTTGAGGCGATGTACATTGAAATGAAAATGTGCTATGCGTGGTCCTTTGCAAATTCTAAGAAACTTAGAATGTACACTGCCTTAGGAGTCTTTAATAAGCGATAAGAGATGGTAGAAGGCATATCAGACACCATAACTAGCCGGTTTTCTTTGTAAGCAGCACACTTTACGTGACGATAGTTCTCGGCGTTAAACTGGAATACTTTCTCCCGGTATTCATTTCACATAAAATTTGACAACCGTTTCTTTTTTCTCTTTAACAATGTTGGCCCATAACAGCTACTTGTTTTTGTTTTGCAGATCATGAAAATGTTTTCAACGATGCCATCTGACCAGCATCTTTATTTAGAGGACGGAACCCAAATCGAAAATAATGATGCGACTCTTGAAATATTAGGAATTAGGCCAGAAATGACGCTTTATCTAAAGGTGAGGCTTAATAACATTGCCATATGTGCTGCAATTTAGTTAATGACCCACACGGGCTTCCGAAATTGTAAAATGTGTTGCATCATCTCTTGGTAAGGGCAACAGGACAACCATGTTTTGTGATCTGATATGTAATTTGCTGTATGTAATTTGGCGATATTTATCGTTTTCAATAAGCAGCTATCCGCAATTGACCTACACGTTCCCAGCATCAACTATACCAAATTTATGCCTTGTACAGAAGAGTACAACTGTTGCCCAGGTTGATGTTATGGCAAGACCATTATAGTAAGATGCGTAAGATATTCCAGTTGTCCAATAGCGTTGTTTGACTACAATTTCTACAGCTCACTGTAAAATCATCCGAATGATATTCGTCGATATAATGTCAGTATCCGATGCATTTGCTGCCAAATTGCGCCTGTGCTCAAAGAGCTAACTGAACACAGATCTCGACTGCGAAGAAGGTCGTACTCGCTAACTGGTTTCTTATACATTGACGAATAGGATAGTTGCAGAAATCACTCACTCTACATTGAACGGTTCAACAGCAGTAGCAAAGGCCCATAGTATTTTTCTTAATTTTTGTGCAATTAAGAAGAAGGATACATTTCGCATGCAGTAATTGTGGACGTGACCGTATCGTATTAAAAGGCCTTTCCTGCAACAATGGTTCCTATTAGTTTGCATTTTCTACACAATTGATGTAACTGCACTAAGATTCTTCGTCTTTCGGCCTACTCCTTTTTAGGCGTCACGACAGCGATCATTCTTTGCCACTTTGCTCGGTTGTTGACGTCCCCCATTTCCACACCAGTAATTAACCTCCTTTACAGCATCTAAAATCTTCTCTTCGGCCTTCCTCTCCTTCTCCTCCCTGGGGATTCCTTATAACATTCTCTTCCTATATACTGTTTCTCTTTTCTCTGTACATGCCCGAACCATTGCAGCCTTGCTTTTCGTAATTTCCCTTCAATCGCTCTAGCATTTGCTGAACCACTGATGTATTGGTTTTTGATCTTATCCATTGTGATCACTCCCAGGGAATATCTTAACGTATTCAATTCAGCCACTTCCAATTCTAATTCTTCTTTTTGGTCTGCCCAATCGTCGCCAATTCGTATACAATAGTTCTGGTCTCACCACCGCCTCATATATCTTTCTTTTTACATTTGCAGCTATCTTCTTGTCACATATTACACCTGATACTCTTCTCCATCCCGCTCACCCAACCTGGATCCTCTTCTTCACCTCTCTATCACATTTACCATTACATTGTGTAGTAGCCCCTAGGTACTTAAATTCTTCCACTGCACTAAGCTACTGATTATTCCATTTTCACCCAGGTCGATAAACCGATACCAGAGGCCTTGCTCGAGTTGGGTAAAAATGTTCCAGATGTCAAGCCGGGTGAGATATCGTGATGCATTACACATTGCTGACGTATATTGTTATTATCTGTCTGTAGTCTTAGGGATGTCAACAACAACTGCAACACTTGTATTAGTTTTCGTTGGTTTAAACTTCTTCCTTGTGGGTGGATGAATTGTTGCAGCAGCTGACCTATAATCCAACAGTTTCGAGACTCAGAGGTTTAAGTCCCGATCCCACAGTAAGGGACCATTCAAAAAGTACGTTCGGAGGAGGAAGGGAGTACCGGAAAAGCGAACAAAAACGAACATTTTTACGGGGGTAGGGGGTAGGAAGAAGAAAGAACGTTCATTTTTGCATTCTTCATTTTTATTTGTTACCCAAAAATCGTAAGTTACATCTTAGATACTGCCACTACCCTGAAGGAAAACGTCAACATTGATGTAAACAATGCAAACATCTATTAAGGACTACAATACTTTTCTTGAAGTCTGTACGTTATTATGTTTAGCAATGAGTATCCGCTGTTTTTGCCCCACAACTGTATCTCTTGTTCATTTGCGATGGTGATGAAACTATTACTCATTGCAACAGTTATCAGTATGTGCCTGACAAGGAATGAAGTATGTTATTCATCTCTTTGATACCTACTTTGCTGACAAATTTGCTCTCAATTCGTGTATTCTTCATCCCTGTATTATGTTTGGTTCAATGATACAAATTATCATAAATATCGTGAGCGTCCAGGTCTTGGAGCACGCTATCGAGTGAATAACAGCCAGTATCCCTTTTACGACTGGTGTTGAAAGTGCCAAAACAAACTGTTTTCAATTTAAAATGTTAGAATAAGCAGTGGAATAATGCTCAAATTCGTTCACTTGAACATGAGATACATTCAAATTTGCAAATAGGTGGAAAGTGTCCTTTTGTAATCTTGATTGGGGATGGGTGGGTGTTGGAGTCAAGGTGAAAGCGAAGGTTCGTAAGCACAGGGCGGTCTGGCCAAAAGGAACATAGACAAACATGGGGGGAGGGGGTACAGAATGGTCGAAAATGAGGGAACGTACTTTTTGAACGGTCCTTAATATTGGTCCGTGGTTATGATGACAATAAACACATATGCGCTATGGGTGGCTGCTTAGTTTCTGCTGTTCCCAGGGTCAAAACAAAGGTCAAACTGTAAATGCCGGTTACGAAAACCCCTTTTAATATGTTTGTGTAAAAGGGCACTGCATAAATGCCAATTATTTCATTTTCTGACCTGTGTTCTGCTAGTACGACACCGGAAATATCGGAATCTTAGATACACGATCAACGAAGATCGTCGTTTTTTTTGTATGGCCTACGGGGGGTGCACTATCCAGGATCGGGGTTTTATGTTGAGGTGGGCTGGAGTCCATTATTTTAGACGCCATTCTATTCATACGACACCCTCATGAACCACGAAACGTCATGAAATAAATCCTAAAACGTAGTTCTTTGGGGCGAAGATAAAGTCTCATGCGTCTGAAAAGGACACAGAATGTACGAACGAACCATTTATAGTTTAATTAATCCAATAGATCTAAATTATAAGGGTATAATTGGCATTATGACGTTACTAAAGCAATCGCGATTTCTTTCCCTCCCATTTAGGGATGCAACCCCTTGAACACTGGATTCATGCCAAGGCCATGAATATTCAAACGCAATTGTTTCGCTTCTATTTTATAACTCATGAATGCAACGGTGCATCCCAACCCCTACCTGCCCTGCTTCATGATTTTTTGTTCTTCCGCTTTAAGTATATTTGCACATCCCATCTTGTTGTCGTATTATCTAAACATTTAAATCTTAATTCTCAAGTTTCTTTTGTGTTTCAATAGGGAGAGAAAGGAAGGAAGAGGAAGGCTTCAAAGGTGATTGACCATCGAGTCGTAGCTATCGTTGTCGTGTATTTTTGGAGCACAGAATATGCTGTTCAAACTGCTCCCTGCCCCGTTGGCCGCAAGAAGATCACTTCCTATTGATAGGGTACCATAAACCATTTAAGAGATTTTGAGCCAGGTTTTTTTTGGGGGGGGTGAGGGGGCACACCAAGTTGGAAGGCCCGAGTCATTACTTTGCTGGGTGTGCCCCCCCCCAAAAAAAAATTGCAAAAATATTTCATAGTGACACCACCTTACCATCAAAAGTTTTGTGGGCTTTTTCAAAATCAGCTGTTCTATATTTTCAGAATATCGTTACGAGGTTTTGTTATGGCATCATGTCATATATTATTCCCGGCAAAAGGAGAAAGAATGGAGGGAAGTGACTCCTTCAGCCATTTCCGATATATATATTCACCTTTTGTTTCGCAGTTAGTGGAGAAGCAAAATGTGACATGTAAAACTGCAAATCCGCTTCGTTGGTTTATACATTTCCTTAGCATTAGTTCCACCTCGTGCTATATATGTATATATGTACATATAGATGTTAATGTGTGTATGTACATGTAGAAGTATATATCTATATGTGTATATAGATGTATATATGTATTTGTGCATATAGAAGTATATATATATGTGTGTGTGTACAGATAGATGTACGTACCTCCCAATTTTTGAACTGAGCACGAAAAGCATTTAAGACATCGTAGTTTTTTAAATTAACATTTAGTTACCAGTATCCCTCTCTGCTTGTGCTTGCAGGTACTGCTTTATGCCCAAGATGAAAGTCCAAGTATGCAATAAAGAACCAAGGATAACTAAAGCCATTAGACACGGAACACGACACCAAATAGAAAAATTACAATGATCAA